>JAGDQP010033021.1:0-20922 GCA_022664845.1 Lepisma saccharinum
GTCTCGACTAGAAGACCTTAGCTGACGCTCGGTCAATTATATAAGAAGTATTGAAGAGTTAATATAAAAATAAAATTAGGGTTTACGAAATAAATTCATAAGTTCTAGAAAAAATAAACAAACAAACCATTTTTCCAGTGATACATCTATTGCTAGCTTTAACATTTTATCTCTTATCTTTGTTTCTTTGGCTGCACTATATGTGGATTTTCTTCAATAACATCTTCTAACTCTTGCTGTCGGGATGTGCTCGGGATAACACCTATGTAGCGTACTCTTAAGTGGTACCACAAACAAGTCGTTGTACCTCTGTTGTGGATTACTGTGTCGCAGCAATTGCACTTTGAACTGCCTTTGTCGCGAGTAAAGTGTTCCCATATGTTTGACTTGCCCATGGTCAGCGGTAAATGAGAACGATGTAGGTTTCACGAAACCGAGTTCACAATCACATTGAGAAAAAACAGATTTCGGGGAATACCCGAATTCTATTACGCCGTAACCAATGTACGTACATAATGAACGTAGTTCGGGACTTTGCCTAAGTTCAATCCTTCTTTCATATTTCTTAAAACAGCACGTGTATAAGAAAAAACTATAACATTAATTAATATCCAATGCGGCTACTGCGACTGACTGTTAAATAAGCAAAAACTACCGACATTCAGCTTCAGCCTACATAGAACTAGAGCTAATTTTATATTTATAACTACAGAGAAACATTAGTTATATCAAAGTACCGTGAGTTACATTAACTGCATTAAAATAAATATTTTATTCACGGATTTTTTTTTTGTTTGTTTGTTTGTTTGTTTCGTCTAAAGTTTTTTTTCCTTTCTCGTCTTTCGATTTTTTATATTTCGAACAATTTCTGTTTTTTACTGTATTGAATTTTTTTTCTAATTCTTCGAAATGTTTCGTTTTTCTTCTTTGGATTTCTTTTTCGTCTTTCGAACAACTTTTCTTTTATCGAAAAAAAAAATCATTTTTCGTCTTCCGAAAATTTTTCGGTTTTCGACAAGTTTTTCGTTTTCGAAAAAAAAAATCATATCGTCTTTTTCGTCTTCGAAAAATTATTTTTTCGAAAAGTTGTGGCCATCTCTAATACAGATTAAGTGGCTCACATAAGCTGATGCTTGTGTGTGAGCCAGCATCTCAAGTCATTTCTTGTTTATTATTATTACATTTTATTTTATACATTTTTTTCGTCATCAAATATAGTGCAATCTGAAACCAGCACCTATTTACAAAATATATACATACAACGATACTATTATACTACAATGCTCCAAGATCATTTGTATATAACAATAAGTTTAACCTAAAATTACTTCTACTTCTTCATTTGATAGATTTTTTACCCATTTTGACATTAGTTTTTTAAATCTGTTTAAATTTTTCTCTGCTTTTATATATATTGGCATATTATTCTAAATTTTTGGCGGCATGCTACTAGAATGGCATTTTGCTATTTCTTTATTTGTTCTTGTGTATTCTAAATTTAGTTGTGTTTTACTTCTAGTTTCATGGATATGTGGTACTTTTGTCCATTCATTTTCATTTCTTTTAAAATACATTAGAACAGCTTTTATGTACAATTTAGGTAAAGTACAGAGAATTATTTATACAAATTTTCCACTCTTGTTTCATACGTTTTGTTTGTACATATTCTTAATATATTATTTTGTTGAACAATTAATGGTTTTAAATGCGTCTCGTTAGCCACCTCCCAGCTTGTTATGCCGTATTGGAGTAAGCTTTGTACCAATGCATGATGGCTTAATGTTCAATATATTTCTAAGTTGTACAAATTTATAAGATAGTTTCCGTAATAGTTTTATTACACGTTGAATGTATAGATTACAGCTCAAGTGTTGCTCAATGATTATTCCTAAATAACTAATTTATTTTTCTCGTACAAGACTCTTACAATTACAAATTTTTGATCTTATCACATTTATGCAGTTTATTTCCATATTGCTAACTGGTTGTCCAGTTTTCTGTTTTCAAAGTTTGGAGTAGCAAGAAACGACCAAAGATATTTGCTTTCTCGAGACAGTCCCTCACCATCATGTGCACGCAGAGAAAGATCTAGCGTGGATCACACAATAATAATTTATGTTAAATTGGTAGCCTTTTTTAGAAAGTTTTAAGCTATATTTTAACGCAAGGGTTGTTTAACTTTTGGAACACTCGATATAAGTGAACAGAAAATATTTGTTTCGATATGTCCGTTATTAGGTATACATCATCAGCGTAAAGGTGTTCTTAAGTTTTTCATACCATACAGTGCTCTCCATCTTGCTTCGTGCAGAAGAAAACAAGCATGGCGGCAGACAATGTGGAATTGTGTTATGTATCGTGTGGGTGCAATCAAACGCCCCATTCTCTTGATTGGGGTCAAAATCATTTAATATGCTACGGTGCATGTAACGCCGTGGCCATATACGATCCAAAGGTAGTACTGTTTTTAAAAAGTAATACTTAATCGTCAGGTTGTTCTGTAATAATTTTGGAAGTGTCGGCTGCAGTTGACTGTTTACATGTGCATTGTAATAACTTTTGAGAGAGAGAGAAAGAAATAGAAATAGACTAATTGTCAGTGATAACCATGACAGAATTGTTAACTTTTTTTATGTAATGATAGTTAACGTATCACGTAAATGTCCTCCAGTGCTATGTAATTCCAGAAAAACAGTAGTGGTGAAATAATCCTTGCACTTAAATAAGATACATTGTAAACCATTGAAAAGCAGGAATTACGTTTTTGAGTACAAGGGCAAAATATATTCCCCAAGTTGCTCAATGCAAAAACTCCGTACTTAAAGTCTTGCAGGTGATAATGTCATGGTTACGTGACTTGTAATGCTAACCTAATTCTTAAACGATATTTGAGCTAAGGCCGTAACGTGCAGTTTATGTCCCCGAACTGCTCGCGAGTAACTGGATGATCAGAAGAACAGATTAGAGGGTGAAGTTCCGCAGAGCCGTTCCAGCCACTGTAGCTTAACTTGTAAACAGGAAAAAATAAGATTGTCCACTGTGTAAGATTTCAAAATTCATATATATAGCGAAACTAACTTAACCCACTGTAGCTTAGTAAACAATAAAAAAAGAATGAACAGAAGGTAATTGGATCGGCTCTGCGGAATAATAGCCGATTAGAAATTTACTGACCTTATTTTGGTCTGTGGTCAGAAGTTTACGTGATGTTAGTCTTTATTATTCAAATCAAAAGCGCGAATCATTTTTGAATTTAATCGGTTCCCCATTTATTAAGCGATATGACATTCTATATCACTCTTTTCCTTGCAAATAATCCACATGGGTACTTCTAGAAAGACAATCCAAAAAGTGTTTCTTAAACGCGCCTTCTCAGTGGCTGCATTCAGCGCAGTGAGAGTTATCTCCAGTGAGTGAGCGCTCACAGCGGATCCTTCGGATGCCTAATTTCGTTTATGCTCAATAAACAGTTGAATTTTATAAAGCGTATGGTTGAAGTTCCACGAACAATTGAATATCGCATAGCACAAAGAGTAGTAAATATGGCACGTCGGGAAGTTGTCAGGCATATGTTACCAATTTTTATCGACGGATTAAATACGAATGTGGTCTTACATGCTCTAAGGCAATTGGTAAGACCACTAAATAGGAGACTTCGTCTGTAACTGCTCTAACTTACAATCAAAGTTTTTAATAAAAATACTTTGTACTTTAAGATCCCAATTTAAGCGCGGAAATATGTGACTTCAAACCTGGCTATTTAAAATTATAACGTTCGAGAACAGCTTAAGAATTTAATCTGTACCGAATAAGTTTATCCGTTTTATGTTCTGATTCAAGAAGTTCAGCTCTTTCATATCGCAGTGAAGCAAAAAAGCACACAGCTAATATGTACCTCTAACACAGTATTTAGTTCGATATAAATATCTTTTAAAGCGCTAACATCTTACCAGACTGAAGCTGCAAGTGCACCTCATAGCTTGTTATTTGGTAATATTTCTGATTAAACTCGTCCTACTATATTACTCTCCGCCTGAAGCCATATTGCAGTCGCACTTCCGGGAGGTCACATGTGAGCGTGAAAATCTTTGCTCACAAAGATGGCGTCGCCTCACTGTGAGCCGGAAGTTAGAAGTGGCATTCAAAGAACAAATTCAGTGAGCCCTCACCGCTCTGAATGCCACCAACTGGTTCGTTAAATGCTCAAGATGTTCACCATATGCAAACGTGGCGGCATGCGGAGGAATACTAATACTTTGTTATACATTTGCTACAAGAAACTCACGGAAATGTCTATCAAGTCAAAATGGGTAGAAAATATCAGGTTAGCTATTATTTTGCTAAACTTAACTTTATTTGAATTTCTTTTAAGGCGTTTTTAGGCATCTGAAACTCAGGTCGGGATAGGGTGGTGGAGATGATTGTGAAAGGTAGATGGCCAGAACCTATGTTGTAGGTACCATCCCAGCATTTGCTTACTGCGACTGAGGAAAAACCTCAGTCAGAATGGTCGGCCGCTTGGATCCATCCCAGAGCCTCCAGAATTCTATGCCACTGAGCCACGGCCGCTCGGTAAACTTTACTTTATGGCGTGCAGCTATTGAGCCATATGTACGCTGTATACCACTCTTCCCCTTCCAAATAATTATCAAAGACACTTCTGTGAACACAGCGGCAGCCAGCATTCCAAAAAATTGTAACAAAAAATTACGTGACAGTATTATTTCGTTTGATGCGCACTCAAGTTGATCAACACAACAAATAGGGCGGCGTACAGAAGTATACTAATGTAATAGTCGCTTCGTGTTATGAATTACACGTCATCGGCACAGTGTGGAGTAGGTGATGACGGGTTAATTAAAAACAGGTTGGATTTTTTTTCACTATAAACGATCCATAGGACGTTTAACACTCATTCCATGTGATTGCTTCCGCTGTGCAAGCAGCTAAATAGTCCCAACTACTTTTCGCACTTCCATGACGTTAAATTGTTACGTTTTGCGTTGCAACACTTCCTCAGGCATTGGAAATATAACATTTATCGTGTAAATTTTACACATTTGTTGCAAGCTATACGGTAACGTGCCTTTTTTTTTTATTACACGCAATGCGCATCGCCTTTAATGCTCACCCACCATGTTCTCGGTTTGGACGCCAAAGCTGCCAAATAGTTCCAATTTAGCTCCTTCTTTTATTTGACACCTCCTTTACTCAAAACGTTTTTTACATTTTGCGTTTCAGCAGTATCACACATATAGGACACATTAAATTTCTCCTGTTTGGAGAAAACCTTAAGTAGAATGTACTTTTTTTTTAATATTACTAGTGATATTGTGCTATATGCTTTTAAGAGCGGCTTATTTCGCGAGTGCATTACTCCTGTTTTACACCTGACTACCTATTCTTCAGTACTTGTACCGAAAACTAGTGGTAGCCACGTTCTTTTATATGTATATATATATATACTGTATATATATATAAAGTACATATAGGAGAAGGGTGGATAGGCAATATAATAGGTGAAATTTTAAGAGAGAAGAAAAGAATTTTACTTGGGTAGTATCTTGACGAAGATCACGTGCACAATATACGTACTATAAAGTCACTTAAAATTTTCGGCATCAGCCATCCTCAGTTGTAGAGAAGAAAAAAGTTCACTGAAGACACGTGGAAAATTGGAGGAGATAGAAAAAGGGCTCCTCCGATTATCCAAGTGTGTTCAGTGAACTTTTTTCTTTACGAGTGAGGATGGCTAATGCCGAAAATTTTAAGTGACGTGATCTTCAAGTCATTGTCCACGTGATTTTCAAGATGCTACTTATATAATGCGAGCTGTCCCGAAAATTTCTTTGTTGACCCAGCATCGTGAGGACAATTGGGGAGCTGTTCTCTCCCAACACGTCTGGTCAGCGTGGGAGCTCGGGGAATATGTGGGAAAGGAAAACTTTGGCTGTTGGAACGTGTATGCCGAACAGAAAGGAATTACCAATAGCTAATGTTCAAAAGAAACTAAAAAAGGGGGATATGGTGTATCAGCGCAAAGATCACCTGTTGTGTGTTAAGTGGAAAGACACAAGAGATGTCTTGATCCTTTCAACCAAACACCAAGCCTGATGTTACGGTGAAATCAAGGAACGGTCCAGTAGTAAAAACGAAATCAGACGTAGTGTTAGATTACAATATAAACAAAGTTGGTGTAGACAAAAGTGATCAATTAGTGTCGTACTACCCCTTCAACCGGAAGCAACTAAAGTGGTGGAAGAAACTATTTTTTCCATGTGCTGAATATGTCAGTAGCAAATGCATGTCTTATATTCAATATAACTAGAAGAGGAAGCGAGAAGAACATGCATTTGGCAGACTTTCTGCAAAATGTAGGGGAAGCTCTGACTAAAAAAGCAGGAAATGAGGCTCAAAACGTCCCGCAAATCTCAACTGGAACCAACAGATTGATTGGGCGACATTTTGCGGAGAAGGTTCCCGCTACAGAAAAGAACGGGAGACCAACTAGATACTGTAAAGTCTGTTCTGATCAAGGAAAGACGCAGGATGGTAAACGGAAGCGAAAGAACACAACGTGGTGGTGTCCTGAATGCAAAGTGGGACTTTGCATGCCAGGTTGTTTCATACCAAAGCCAAGTACACCTAAAAACTCAAAGTACGGACTTGTTTTCTGTATGGAAAATAGTGTCAAACTTGAACCATTATAATTCAGTATAGGATACATGTATGTCAGTTATGTTTATTTCTGGATGTAGAGGAGACTACGACATTTAATTTGATGTATTTTAATTATCTTTTGAGCACTAGAATATTTTTTTATTATTTATTTAAAATCGCCCGGTTTTCTAGGTTTTCCATCTAAGAATACCCCGGTATGATAAGTGTTAAGGTAAAATCATGATAAGAAAAACGGGATTACTCACAGTTTGTTATTCTATAGGGGAACACACAAACACTTATAAGTACAGAAATCGTAAATATTTCAATGAACTCACTTTCTTCTTGCTCGGAGAGTCACAGACAACCACGTGAGGATGAAATAAATAAGATGACAGTCGCGGTGCATCCTCACACATTCAGCGTACTCAAACCTCGAACACTACTCCCAACCCACCGGCTCTAATCACCCAGTTCCATCCTAAACTGACCAAGGTCAAACAAATCCTACACTCTCATTTCGACATTCTTCAATCTGACCCAGACACAAGATCAGTATTCCCCACCAAACCTAGATTAGTTTTTCAGCATCCCAGCAATCTTAGAAACATCTTGGTCCGTACCAATCCTTCCTGACCACCACCCCAGACCGGCGCCCATATATGCAAGAGACCCAGATGTAAGACCTGCTCCATTTTCATCACTTCTCCCACAGTCACTATCAATACTGTTAGAAGCCGGTACACCCTAAATCCCAAGGGTACATGCCACATACATTGTAACCTGCAAGATCTGTGATGCATTTTATGTGGGGGAACAGACTGTGCTCTGAACCTTCTTATTAACAACCATCGTCACTTCTGCACTATCAACAAACCCGATGCCCCAGTCTCCTGACACACACAGTCCCACAACACCAATGTTGACCTATCTTTCCTGGTTGCCATAATACACGTTTTACACCCTACGACCAGCACCTCAACACGCCGTCTGTGGGAGGACGCCTTTATTCATGGTTTAAGCGCCAAAATGTATTCTGGACTTAACCTTCAATAAATCTAACCCGTTTTCTCCGCATTTTTAACTTTTCCTTCCACAATCCTATCCCGAACATACACGCTGTACAGTTGTTCCACGCCCCATACAGCAGTCAACTGTTCTCCAAACGATGCGCCGTCCGCTACTGTCATCCTAGTCTTTTGTTCTATCCTCGTGTGTGTGTCTCTCCTCCTCTATAGCAAGTCTACGGTATTAATACCGAAATATCGCATGTACTCTACATAGTAGTGGAACTTCTTTGCTACCGAAACGTCAATATGACTTATTGTTGTGAAGTCAGGGACACCAAGAAGTCAATTTGACTTAAGTCGACCTTGGTTTTTTCTTCTCCCACGTAGTTGGCAATATTGACATGCCTGGTACGAAGCATTGCTTGCTTTGGTAACAGGACACCCCATTCTTCAAATGACCTTGGTGACAGCTTGCTGTCACGTCTGCTCAAGAATAGCGGAAGGGGGAACTTTATCGTCGTGTGTTTTTAAAACTTAAAGCCACGAGGTTAAAGGGACTCTCATAAACATGCCACTTGTTTATTTTATTATTGCATTTCTTTTTTTCACTCTTCGGATTAGATACACACAGGATGTCTTTCCAAGCTGTAAATGAGGCGTTGGGCACGTAAATACATTATACTGGGGGGTGAGGGGCGCTACTTCCTGATAAAAACTGGCAGCGTTTCAATTACGAAGCATGGCTTTGTTTATTCTCTTTCCTTCCTGACACACTGTTCCTTGTGATACGTGATTCGGAGAAAAAATAAGAGCCCCTACGATATTGCCTTTACCAACTAACTGCACACAGGAAACAAATCTTCAATTTAGTTCAGACTTCTCTTTCGTCACGTGAAAATAGTTTGTTTCAATTTCTGTTGGAAAATTTTCAACGCAGTTTTGTTGCATTCGTTTTCGCATATAACGTAACCGTGAGCTCTAAATGATCAATCATGGCAACAGGTAGTGCACTGACAGAAAAAGAAATCAGTGAGGAGCTTCTTCTTACCGACTACGAAGAGGAGAGTGAGGAGGATGAAGTGTCATCACCTGAAGAAGAAAGCGAGGTTCTTTCTACACATGCAGATATCCCTTCAGAAGATTACTCCGAAAATGAAGATGAGACACCTGCTTCATCATCTAAACACGTATGGTCGATTCCTCCATGTGGCCAGAGAAACCAATTACCACCTCTTGCCTTCCTTGCACGCCCAAGACCATGACAAACCTAACAAGTGACTCATCTCCTTTAGACACCTTTTCCATTCTTTTTGACATTCTAGTGACAGGATCAAACAGATATTATCACCAGTATGTTGCTAACCATCATATTGCTAGACCTGAAACTGATATTACACGCGGTGAAATGTATATCTTCTTGTCTCTCCATTTACTAATGGGCCATTTGATAAGACACGCACTGTCAGACTATTGGTCTACGAATGAGAAGTATTTCACCCCATTTTTCTCTGCAAACATGTCTAGAAATCGCTTCCTTCATATCCTTAGATTTCTTCAGTTTTCAGACAATGATTCGGCTCCTGACGTGAATAGTGCCACGTATGACAGACTTTGGAAACTTAGAGACGTATTTGAACGACTTCGAACAAACTACCATTTAACGCATACTGCGCAACAGAACATTTGGCCGTTGACGAGGTTATTGTCCTTTACAGGGGTAAAGTTGTTTTCAAGCAGTTTATCCGTAAGAAACGTAAACGCTTTGGTATAAAAACGCTTTGGGCTACACTGTTAATATGCAAATGTATCTTGGTAAAGATCGAGCGAGACAGACGGACTGATACTTTGACAGCGACACAAGCTCTTGTTGTAAACTTGACAGAGAAATGTCACGGACTGGGACACAAATTATACATGGACAATTTTTTTCAGTTCTGCTGAACTTTTTGATGACAGTGAACAGAAACAGAAAATCAATGCCGGAAGAGCGGAAGACAAAAAATTCAAGACAACGTGAGGTGACGTACATGTTATGACCAAAGGAGAGTTGACAGCCTTGTGTTGGAGAGACAAAAGGGACGTATTCATGCTAAGCAATTTGCACGAGACGCCAGCACAAGGCAATTTCAAAGACAATGGAAATGCACTGAAACCCAAAATCGTGGAAGACTACAATACTCACATGGGCTATGTTGACAGTGCAGACAGACTGGCAACAACGCATAATGTAAAGAGACGTACTATGAAATGGACGATAAAATTGTTCGTCTACTTACTCGACCAATGTATTGTCAATTCTTTGATCCTCTATCGTCATTTTCACTCCAACGTGAAGCATCGACCCTTTCGTGATTCCTTGATTCATGGCTTGGTAGCAGAAGGTCGATCAATGCAACCTGGGCCATCACATATGCGAGTTTCGGCAAAAAGAAAAAGCCCCCCCCCCCACCGACCCTCTGGGGGAGGATGGACACTGGCCAGATACTGCTTCCAAAAGACTAGCGTGTAGAGTTTGTTATAATCGTGGAAAGAAAAACAAAGAGCTCAAAGTGCGAAGTAAATTTGTGCCCCCACTATTGTTTCAAAAATTATCACACCGGAAACTAGGCCATAGTGGATATTTAGGGGCAGGTTGCTGATCACCTAGCATCACAGACAAAGGGCAAGTAACGTGTAATTTCCTATTCTACTTTGTATATGTGTGGGTATATTTTTCCAAGTTATCATAAAATATTATAAAAAGTTAAGACAATTTGCAATTTCCACTTCTCGATAAAACTACGAAAAAAATATTATAAACTAAGCACCTGAGTAAAAAAAACATGTTGTTTTACGCTTCTATGGTGATAAATGATATTTTAATATTGCATTCAGCAGAATGCGAAAAACTGAAAACTCTACAATTTTGGGAAAATGTTCATTTTTTTTTTTAAGAAAAAATATTAAAATCGATATTTTAGTGATTTTTTTACTCCGTAAAAATCCGGTAGATATGATTTTTTTTTTTTTTTCATTTTATTGACAGATACATCTACTATAAAATGCTTTTTGTTTCATGAAAATATCACAAAAACTAACGAATCTATAGCATTTTGTATAAATACTCCGGATTTTTAAAATATGATCAAAAACAGCTGCGGTATCCAGGAGCTCACTGGCTGCTAGGCGCGGTCTTTAAAGGGTTGTGTGTATGTTTGCCTATGGAACAAGAGCCATAAGCATATTTCTTTCTTCTTATCATAAATTTACCTTATATATATAGAAATAAAAAGTAGAAAAAAGGGATACTGAGACAAGCGTACAAGAACTTCACAAACACAAGAGAAAAGCGGCAACGTTTCGCAAAAGCGTTTTCACATGGTAGGAAAATGGACTGAGTGGACAGGTGCGGGACTTGTGTTAAGGAAGCGCCATTTTGCCAACTGATGCTGGGTAACAGTGTGGCCAGGTTATGGAGGCGGGAAAATGACCAGATGGGTCGGAGAATACACCAAATGGAGAAGAAAGTGCAAAGGTTACTGGGAGTACTGTAGAAAAAGGGGCTTTCTAAGAATTAGAGGGAAATAATAAAGAAACAATATTGAAAAATAGGTTGAAAGTGCAACAGGGGCGGAACGAAAAAGAGATGGATGAAGAAGAAACTGCGCTTCTGGGAGTTACATACAGTTGAGCCCCGGTTCGTGGTTGGCGGAAGGTATAGAGAAGTACGTCTACTCCCATACCTTTCTAACTGTGGCAGGTGAGTCAGGGTTCAGGATGCTGACTCGAAAGGTGTGCGGTAGTTGTGATTTGGTTACCTAATTCTCAGGCTGATTTTTGAATGAAGTAATTCATTTTAAGAGTGGTACTGCAGACTCTTCAACGTATCCTTCAGATGGTTTTTGACTCAGCTTTCGAGCTCTTCTAGATTGTTTTTAAAATATTCCGTACATAGTTACGGTAGCAAAAGACGCCCTTTGCCATGTTGGAAATGTGGCCGGCACGGAAGATCTACGCGAAGAACATTTTGTTTTAAAAGTCGTTCTCATATCCTCAGATATGGGTACGAAAGATAACAATTTTTCTAAAATTGTGATGCACCCAGTCTAAAATTGAGTGATGAATCGTGGAATGAACCAGAAGTCGATAGTAAAAAATCTGGAACGTTGTTGTACTTTACACTGTCTTTTATAATATGACAGTATGGGACAATTAAATTTACCACTCTGAAGGGCTCAAATCAAAGTTTGGCCTGAAGGATAATGACAAACAAGCAATTTGTAGTTTTTGGAACGATCCTTATTGAAATGACTCAACCAGATCTCATGGCTTGTGAAGTTTAAGACCTTGGTAGCTTGGTATTTTTTAAAGCAGTCATAGCATTTCATTGAGGTATTAGTGTGTTAATGTGAAGGAGACGCAGACTCTCCAAAACTCTCATCTTGAAAGCAATAATGGTTAACTCCCAAATTATAATTATTTCTGATCTCTGAGACTTTTTTTTTTCTATAAATCAAAATTCCATTTTCTGATGAAAAGAACTGTAAGTGACAAAAGTGATTGACCCTTACCGGTAGGCCCTGGCCGTTACCCTCCCGAATCCTTATCCCTCCCTTATTCCGGTCTGAGCCTTAGATGCCTAAAGGCCATAAATAAAATTCAAACTAATTTAATGAAGGCTTGCATTGTGAATTGTGACTACAGTAATCATTTTTTTTTAAATATTTGGAAAAAGATAAGACTTTGTTTTGCTCGCTTTGATGTAAAATCGATTTATTTAAACAAATCGTTACATTAATATACCAAGGATATACTATGTGCTTCTATTGTGAAAACCAGCTTTTAACTTAATTTTTAAACTAGATCCTGTCATATTTTCATTATTATTAACTACAGAGCCCGTTGTTTAAATTTATTTCTTTAAAGTGGGTGGCCAGAAGGAAATATGTGCATAAATAATTTGAATAAATGAAAAATCTGAGTATTGATAAAGGCAAAGGCGTCTCTTTAGTATACGTCGGGCGTTTCATTTGGAACCGTAAATGGAGCAGTCACAGGTGGTGTCTATTAAAGGTGATTTGCATCACGTAAAATAAAAGAAAATATCGAACCTAGCTTTTTCTAACCCGTCGTCGTTCGCTGTCACTCACTCGACATACTGTCCGTGATTTTTATAACAAAACATTAATGGGGATATGGAAATAAACAAGTCGCTATGACGTAACATTACCATGTTTCCGATTCATGAACCTGTGACTGATTTCGTTCGGAAAAATCACGCCCGACGTAAGCTAAAGTAAAACTAAGGCAAATATATCTTCTGTGTCAAATTTGATGACCGTGTATAAGAAAAATAACAGAATTATGACAAATTAGCCGAAGTACCCACCCGTTGGTGCGGGCTGAGTAAAGTATGTTTCAACACTAATTGTCGTAATACTACTACAAATATTAATACTACAGCTACTATTGGTACATTTACTAGTACTATTACAACATTACTAATAACATCACATTTAATCTGCTTTAAAACATCAAATCTAAATATCTTTGTTTTACAAAATCGAAATTTGAATTTAAAAATCTAATCTATTCATGTATTTATTTCTGACCTAAAAAACGAAATAATGTTTTTATTTAATTGATATAAACAATGAAATTACTGTTTTTAATAATTGGATCGCGGCACAGTCACTTCCGGTGACTTAAAAATACCTCAGCTCCTTCTTCTTTACCCAAGGAACACGTATGCAAAGTTTGGTTAAAATCAATGCACTCATGTAGATTTGTATCGTGTCCACACACACAGAGACATTAGGTTTTATACATATAGATTATTAAAATTTTTAAAGACAAGAAAGGTTCTAACTTTAGCTGATATACACAAACTTCTTCGAGCTTTTGTTCATTCATATGTCTATTATAGTAATTGATTTCTATAGTCTGAAAAGAAATTGTCGTGCATTTATTTATTTCACTTTGTAAAGGACCAGAGAGTATAGAGGAATGTTCTACCCGATCCACTATTGTTACCCCAGGAGACTATATGTAACTCTTATACTAAATATACCTCGGCTATGGGCGCGTAATGAACCATTCGCGGTGCTGAAAGGCAAATTCTCATTAGTACAAGAGAGAAAATAGGAAATGAGTACTCCTGCCTGCCTTGGATGCAGACGGGCCGAAGCAAGGAATAATTTGGGAACCACCGCCTGCCTGAAATGAAGACGGGCCGGAGCAGGGAATAGGTTATAGAACATAATTCCAAAGAGTATTCTTGATAAATAAGATTATAAAACAAAGCCAATAAAGCATAAGAGCATTTGGATGATATGTTTATTAGCGGACTTGCTGTCCGAAGAAGAAACACATCAAGCAAGAGAGCTCGATGTGGTTCGGCCCGAAGGCCGAGGAGATCTGCTTGGAGGCTGCTTATATAAGAATGCCGTATCACATATTCTTACACCGACAAAATGTAGTTCCGAGTTAAATTCGTGCGCGCAGGCACAATTTGATATTTTTGTAACTATTCTATGTAGTGTTTGTTATTCAGTAATTTCTTTTATCTTTTCAACCGAAAATAGTTCCTTATTTTGTTATTTTTCCATTTGTATTCATCCACGTAAGAAATTCAAATGCTCTTCACATACACACACAGAGCACCGGAGTCTGTTTTAAACAATCAACCTTTTCATCCATGTTATTAAGTTTCTGGTCTTGAGCGCTAAGGTCTTGTTTTATGCTTTTTAATTCATTTTCTTGGTTTTACATCATTTACACCAGTAGATCGAAACCAACCACTTCTTCCCTTTCTAATTCTGTTTCGCTGTCGGCTGCTCCTTGTTCTTTTGATTTGGACGCCTTGGCCTATTTTCTTTTCATGTTTCTGCTACTTCTTCTTGGGTTGGCTTCATCCTGTTCTCCTGTTTTACATCACTTTCTTCGTCACTCTCCATTTTGCGACAATTTTTCTTCTAGTCTTGATGGATTATTTTAACGTACTGTAAAAAATTAAATCCTTTATTGATAATGGATCAAAATTGATTCTTAGCTGAATTACTGGGGTAAAAATAGACGTAGTTTGGTGAACCAAATGACTTTTTTAAGTTTCGTTCAGTATCGTCAATTTCAGGTTACCTCCTCCGGTTTCCTTTCTTTCTTTATATAAATTTAAGACCTCTCCACTAGGTCAATGTATATCAACGAAGAACTGTGCCTCTCAATTAGGCCAATGTTTGTTAACGAAGAACTACGCCTCTCAATTAGTCCAATGTATATCAACAAAGCACTATGCCTACTCTATTAGGTCACAGCGTAAAGAACCTTTCATTTAGGTTAATGTATTTATATTTCAACGACGAACTATGGTTCACCTTTGAAGTTTTCTTTCTTCTCTTCTTAACCAGCTTATCTAGTCAATGGTTACTTAATACCACTATACCGTTTCGATCTTCCATTCAAGGATATTCTTTTCCTTTCTTCCTTTGGAAAATCATTTCTCGAGACTTTTCGTGCTTTTCTTTATCATTTTAGTTCGAACTTCCGCTCGGTTTTCGGGCCTTCTAAGCTGGGCGCTAATTATGTAAAGGACCAGAGAGTACTAGCTATAAGGGAATGTTCTACCCTATCCACTGTTGTAATCCCAGGAGACTATTATACTAAATATGCCTCGGCTATGGGCGCGGGATAAACCATTCGCGGTGCTGAAAGGCAAAATCTCATTAGTACAAGAGAGAAAATAAGTAATGAGTACTCCTTTCTGCCTGAGATGAAGACGGAGAGAGGCTAGGTATTTGGCAAATGACCCCTTCCTACCTGAGATGAAGACGGGTTAGAGCCAAGAGTGACGACTTCCTGCCTGAGATGAAGACGGGCAGAGGCGAAGGGTAACGATGATCTGCCTGAGATGAAGACGGACCAACGTCAGGTTATGGGTTGAGTACTCCTGCCTACCTGAGATGAAGACGGGCGGGACCAGGAATAGGTTATAGAACACAATTCCAATGAGTATTCTTGGTGAATAAGGTTATAAAGCATAAGAGCATTTGAATGATAATAGGTTTATTAGCGCACTTGCTGTCCAAAGAAGAGACACATCAAACAAGAGAGCTCGATGTGGTTCGGCCCGAAGGCCGAGAAGTTCTGATTTAGATCTGCTCGGAGGCTGCTTATATAAGAATGCCGTATCACATATTCTTACACCGACAAAATGTAGTTCCGAGTTAGATTCGTGCGCGCAGGTACAATTTGATATTTTTGTAACTATTTTACATAGTGTTTGTTATTTAGTAATTTCTTTATCTTTACATCCGAAAATAGTTCCTTGTTTTGTTCTTTTTCCCTTTGTATTCATCCGCGTAAGAAATTCAAATGTTCTTCACATACACACACATGTATTATAATTTCGCTGTATCTGAATTCTAACTTTTGGGCTTTAAACATAAAAGAATTTTATCGTTTCACAGTTCGTACTATATTTTAAAGTGAATCATTATGTAACCTTCCGCACAGAACATTTTCTTTGGTGAATTTGAAAGCTCAGAATATACACAATGAATTCTGGGGCGGCGCATGTGACGGAAAAACAAACAAAAGTGACTTAATTACATTTGAGAGAATGTAAGTAACGTCACAACTTTATAACAACGTAGGAAACGACAGGCCTCATGTTTATTTAGTCTCAGACTCTGAGAAAGGTTCTACATGTATCATTCTCATATTTACATGTCATAAATTCCTTTTCGCATTTTGCGAAGAAAAACTATCTCGACATAATTAGAAAAGAAGAAACTCAGGGCAGTTTCCTTTTACTTTCTGTTACAGTATGAAGGTGGTGGGAGAGTTGAAAGGACTTTAGTTAGTCACAAGGCAAGAGTAAGTTCCGTACGTTGGATAAGATCCATATCAGCACCTTCCGAACATGAAGAACTGGTATCTTCATCGTCCGACAAAACTGCCATTGTTTGGAGAAGAAAGGATAAAGAATTTGTTCCTGTTGCAGTTCTGAAAGGTAAGACGACCCATCATGTTTCTAAAGTAAAAAATATCTGTGTTGCCACTATAATTATCGAATACCTGTACAATCATTTCAGAAGGCCCTACCTGCTTTATTCACTGTGCATTGGGTCTTCAGTTTTCGATACCGGCATACAATAAGATACTGCGAAGGACGTTAACATTTTAATCGCAAGGTAAGTTGTACTCAGTTATATGGAAACATGGGAGTGAGCTTATTTTCAATTACAAGATGGAATTACTACATACCGAATTAAGTGTATTTTGTTTGTATGCCACTCACTAAATTGTGGCCGACAAGAGTTGATCCGTGGCTGTTCGTTGTGCGAGAGAAAGAGAGCGCTGTTGCCACATGATTTTTCTTTTTCTGCCGCGCTTGAATAAAGTTCTGGGCGCGTTGTCTTATGTGGATATATTTAAGTACTTCTGTGCACTTATCGAAGTGACCAAAATCTGAAAGACTTGACACGGGATAAGTCTAAGAAGGCAGTGTGGGAGGGTTGCTTAGAAACGTCCTTAAAATGTGAGACAGCGATTGGGTGTTTGTCTAACTGCTATCCTTCTGTCTTTCGCAGACGAATCTGTCAGCGATCAACTCTCGCCTGCCGTACTTTAGAGAACTGCCCGAAATTGGCAATCAAGTTATACTACAAAGCCGTCTCATCTGATAGAGCATCAGGTCTAATGTTTATATGAAAATTTGTAGCAATTGAGGGCAAAAAGGACTATATGCACATTTGAAGCGACTGAAGGCAAAAAGGATCATATGGAAATTCGTACCGGCTGAGGGCAAGAAGGACTAAATGGAAATTTGTAGCGGTTGAGGGCAAGAAAGACTATGGAAATTTATAGCGGTTGAGGGCAATGAAAATTTTAGCGGTTGGGGGTTAAGAAGGACTTTATGTATATTTGTAGTGGTTGAGGGCAATAAGGACTATACGGGGTTGTTCCATATAAAATCGACAAATGTTTGGAAGCTGCACTATTTTAAAAATTTGTGAAAAGTTGTACCTTCATTCCATCATGTTGGCAGAGACGAAATGGAGATTTACAGTTTGTTCCCTCTTACCATTCGATTGTAGCAGGCATTTTTCATCGGGCATGTGAGCGTTGTTGAGCGTTTACAGAGATTTGCATAAACCTGTATTACAAAACGTATAGCAAAGTTATATAAGACTGGGAGTGGTGTCATTGTGGTAGTACAGAACTAGACTGTCACATAAAATTGTTATTTGCAAAGATACGAAGTTTCGTGGCAATGTGACGGCGCGCTGCTTTTCATATGCGCGATTGCTTGATTGCGCAACTTTGGTAATATTTTAAATATACTTATAGTGGATATAAACCTGAAATTTGTAGAGTATATCTCAGTATGTTGAATATCAATCGTAAAATATTTTATTTCCTTCTGGGTGAAAAATGCGTTCAAACCGTATTGCTTTGTGATGGCCTTGGAATGCATTTTTTTTTTAACCCCTTTGGATGGAACAAAATTTTAAAGTAACGAAACTATTCAGCTGTTTGAAAAATTTTGACGGTCACAAAAATCATGTGGGGGAAGGGATAAAAATCTGAAAATAATATAGACAATGTTGCTTTGTAACAACCTTGCAAAGTACGTGTTTTCTTTTTGTTATTTAAACCCCTTTGGGTGGGACAAAGTTTAAAGTTGGTGGAAAATCCAGCGGTGTGAGCAATGAGGTTTGTTTAACATACAAAAGTGCCAATAAAGTAATCAAATCTGCACGCAAATCAATTTTATAATCTCATTTTATTTCATAATCAGTCAGGTGGACACATATACAGTAAATAGTGATTGGCATCTTAGTTTAAGGATGTTATCATCTGCATATCAATTCTATTAGTCATTAACGAGATAGGGTTCAAAGGACGGGATATAACGTTTTGTTAAGTGGGGCCCGATCCGAAGCCTTCGCACACAGGAGGCGAGCGCGCTAACCTTTTGGCCACCCAAATGTCACATATGCATATGTATTGCATTCTATATGCATTATCTGCCGTACTAAACCGATCTACGTTTAACTCTTTGGTGTTTACAACACTGATTCGTATTATACTCTTGATATGTAGTTGTTGAAACTCTTGAATTAAGATCTTTATCAATATTTATTTTCGTAACACTCTCAATTTAGAAACGGCATTTCAAATTAAAATTTCTGTTCCACTTGATTGATCATGAAATAAAATGGGTTGTATATTATATTACTAGCGCAATATACATAATATTGTTATATTGGCGTCTATTAGCACTTACCTTATACATGTTAAACAAGCCTAGGTTATTGCTTGCACAATTAGGTTTTTCCCTATTTTAAACTTTTGTCCCACCCATAGAAGTTTGAATAACAAAACGATAATATATGCATTCGAAGGCCATCACGAAGCAATATTGACTATTATTTTCAGATGTTTATCTAATCCCCCCCCCCCCCATATATATATATATATACCTTGAACAGTGACACTTTCAATTTTATCAACTTTGGTCACATTTTTCACGTAGAAGGAAATAAAATATTTGCGAAGTTATATTTTACGGTTGATATTCAACATACTGAAAATTTCAGGTTAAAATATCCACTACAAGTATATTTAAAACATTACAAAAATGGCACAATCAAGCAATCCCGCATATCAAAAGCGGCGCGGCGCCATATTGCCATGAAACTTCGTATCTTACAAATAACAATTTTATGGGACAGTATCTAGTCCTGTACTATCGCAATGATACCAGTTCCAATCTTAACTTTGCTTTCTTTTGTAATACAGATTTTAGCAAATCTCTGTAAACGCTTAATTACGCACGCATGCTAGATGAAAAATGGCCGCTACAATCGAATGATAAGAGGAAGCAAATTGTAAATATATATTTCGTCCCTGCTAACATGACAGAATGAATACGAATTTTAAACATAGTGCAGCGTCCATTTATTTTTCAGATTTGTCGATTTCATATGGAATGACCCTATGTAAATTTGTAGCGGCTGGGGGCAAGAAGGACCATATGTAAATTTGTATCGGCTGGGGGCAAGAAGGACCATATGTAAATTTGTAGCGGCTGAGGACAAGAAGGACTATATGCAAATTTGTAGCGATTGAGGGCAAAAGGACTATATGCAGATTTGAAGTGACTGAGGGCAAGGAGGACTGTATGGAAATTTGTAGTGGCTGAGGGCTAGAAGGACAAAAATGGTAGCCGCAAGAAGTTTGGGGCTTGGTGTGTGATAACATTTACACACATACTCAAATATCTTCAAATTCATGTAATCAATTAAGGTGATACTTTCCAGTAATAATATAGACAGGAGAGGCTATCATAGTGTCAGAAGTCATGTAGAGTTTCCAACTCAATATAAAATTATTTTTAAACAATCTGTCTTCACTTATCTCTCTTTAAGCTTGGAACACTGCTTCGTATAAGGAATGGAATATGTTTTACTATTAGCATTCATTCTAATTATGTATATAATAAACCTGGCGAAGTGCTGGTTGAAAAGAAAGTAATTTTGCGTTGAGTTGGCAACACTCTATGATTTCTGTTACTGCAATGACGTCTTAATTGTCAATATCATGACTGGAAAGTTTCACGTTGATTACTATATATATATATATATATCTGGTGTAGTAAAAAGTAATCCATTATTTTGCCAATAGATGGCTTCAGTGATCTGTATCTCGCGTTGTATAAGTCCGATCGGGTTCAACGAGATGGCGTTCAAACGATGAGATTGCGTACTACAAACACTGTTCAGATAGTTGTGATGAGTTGACTCAGTGTTGTGTGAACGCGCGTCAAAATGGACACTAGCAAAGAGAAAATACGCTATATTTTACAGTTTTTCTTCGATAAAGGCGAAAACGCAAGCCAGGCGGCTGCAAATGTGAATAGTGTTTATGGTCCTGATACTGTAACAGCCAATCACGCGCAATTTTGGTTTCGTCGATTCCGTTCCGGTAATTTTGACGTCAAAGATGTACCACGCACTGGAAGGCCAAGTGTCGAAAATGTCGATAAAATCATGGACATTGTCGCGTCCGACCGTCATGTAAGCACTGTTTCGATTGCCCAAGAGCTAAACATTGCACAAAAAACCGTGTGGAACCATTTGCATAAGGCTGGATACACAAAGAAGCTTGATGTATGGGTGCCACACGAGTTAACGCAAAAAAACCTCATGGACCGAATTTCCATCTGCGAATCGCTGCTGAATCGCAACAAAAGCGACCCATTTCTGAA
>JAGDQP010033022.1:0-15405 GCA_022664845.1 Lepisma saccharinum
TGTCCTGTTCAATATTAACTTACGGCATTCCATCGGTGAGATGGATAGATAGTTAATTCAAATAATTTGTTGTTTAGCTAACTATGAACTGTTGAGTGTGTCAAAGTGTTTTAACTATTGTAAGCATATTTTTATCTTAAGGAGGGGGAGGGGGTCATTTTTCGTCCGTTTTTCATGAGTTATCTATTGTTGCTGTAAGTTTCCTAAGCTTGTGGTTCAAAACTGAATTATAAGTTTACACTTCTAAGGCGATTAAAAGATCTAAATATATTTCCTGGACAGCATATGTTTCTGTGCGCTGTGCAGGAATTTTATTTCTTTCTCAGAAAACGAGGACAGCAAACTTTATTATTTTTCACTATACACTTCTGTCTATTTCTTCGTAGATATGCATGAATAAATTCTACTTATAACCTTTGTACGTAACTATACATGATTACAAATCATCAATACTTAGTAATTATGATACTAAATTATCCAAATTAATATATATTATTAAGCTTATCGTTATTAATAATGCACTTAAACATTTTACAAATTATTAACTTCATTTGATAAAATAGAGAGCGGAAAGGAGGGTAGGGACCTTTATCTACAACATTGGACCTATCCCGATATTCAAATAGTGAAGCATTACAGCAGCTTCATTTCCAAATTACAACCATAGACTTCCCAATCCTCTACAAGAAATTGTTTAATTACTTTAGCTTCTAAAACAATATTTTCACTCACAAGTGAACCTATAGATGGTTCGGTGCTTTTTCGGCCAAACTTAGCGGATAAGTAAGGTACATCAGGAAACCACCTGAAAGAATGATTAAAAGGGCTTTCGTTCATAAAGACGGGTGCAGTTGCCAAAAGTTTGATTCAAAGCATTAGAGTAATCCAAGTCTGAAAACAAGTTTATTTGTAAAACGCTCCATTAGTAATGACTGGGCACTATCTATCCAATACCCATTAGTATGCATTATATTTTCACTTCTTGGACTGTTTACAAAAGAATATAATGTTTACAGGCTTTCGAATCAGCTACATATCACAGCTCATTATATATTTCAAAAATAAATGTGTGGCAAAAGTGACCTCAGCAATGTATGTCTTAAAATTCTAACCCAGTCTGATATATTACGTAACACACTTCTCATTTTAAAAAAAAATCGAGCAAGATTCAAGATCACGGCCATGACGAACTTACCATCTAACTGCATTCCACCCAGTGCCCATAAATTAACATGTATTTGTTTTCTATTTATCAAGCCTTTTACAAATAAACGTGTTTTCAGACTTGGATTACACTCTAAGTACTTATTCTGTTGAATCAAGTTTTGGCCACTGCGTACACCTTTAAGGACTAAAGCACTTTTACACCAATAATTCCACAAATAAATGAGGTGTCTATTTCCAAATGTGTCCTTGTCAAAAAAAATTGAGGTTGATATGTTCGTATTGTTGAGTTCATTTTATCATTTTCTAATATATTATTAAGATTTTGTGATTCCAAAAAGTCTCCAAAATCATTTCATTATAGTACGAAATTAATGGACAAAATCATAATTAAAAGTAAACGTCGTATATATATATTTTATCTTTTCCAATATCCTTTTGCTAGGAGGTAAAATATTGGTAAACTAATACAATTCTCCAGCTTTGTAAAATATTCATAGATGCACATTTCCCCTAGCGTTTAAATGGAAGCGTATACCAAGTGTTTTCATCAATTTCTCAACATTTATGGCATTTGGACAAAGACCCGTTTCGAAATAGACGTCCCAGATAATATAATCGTATCTCCCAGAAATGAACTTGGAATAAAACTAAAATGTTTTTCCTACTACGGAACCAAAATTATATTTGCTAATACGAACTATTTATTTCGCTACGAACAAAGAAATTTTATAATGCTGCTATCACACGTAACTATTTCACATTTAATACAAATATATTTTATATTCTACTCTATCATTGTAAGCATTGCAGTTGTCATCTGCTTTTTGGGGGCCCCTGACTATGAATAATAATAGTACTTCCGGTGAATAGTCTCTGAAAATTAAACTCCTATGTGGAAAATAGATTCTCGCGACTTCGGCCCGTTACGATATGCCTTTACCTGTTAAAATCCACACCCATGCCCCTTCCGGCACTCGAACCAGGGACCTTCGAGCCGATGGCTTACCGCCGCAGACCGCTCGGTAACCCAGCCGGCGTGAACTATTAATGTAGAAGCGTCAATTAATATATCCTAGTTCGTGGAATTTTAAATGAAGGGATAGTATGACCAAGGGCGCCGATTCCAGGGGAGTCTTGGTAGCCCGAGTACCCCAGAGTTGATGTGGACCCCCTAATGGAGGCCAGATGATAAGGCGAAGTCGGTTCTCCTATTTCTCCAGTTCATGGTCATTCGTTTTCAGCTTCTATTAAGCTTATCTCCCTTTGGCAAATTTATTTCATTGATTAATCCCTCCCCGAAACTCGTGTGCTACAGTAGTTATATAAATTACATCACGTACCTGGCTAAAGGAGTTAATTCGTGCATTGCTTGTGTTGTTTCTGGAGATTCGTGCATAAAATCGATAAAGGCCATTTTGTAAAAAGAAAAGAAAAAGAAGAATGAAAGGAAAAATTAAAATGTCATTTTCTGTCGTTTAAGAATTATTCAACGTGATTTTGTCATATCCAAACATAATGAAAGGAAAATAAAAATATCCAAGAAAAATAAGCGACAAAAACTAACACAAAAGTAGGAGTAGACTTGCACTAGGAAGTATATCCTTCAAACTTCGTTTGGATGCAATTATTATTTACCTTTAATACCGTAATTTTAGATTCTAATACAACATATAGATAGGGAAACTATATACAGCGGGTAAAAGTTCAACATCGTATTTGGACAAGTTCAACAAAGAGGAAGAACAGACTGTATCACACGTAAAACATTTCCCACTTGCCCTTTATTAGATAAAATACTATATAAAGAACTAACTACCACTTGATACAAATGTAAGGTAACAGGCAATGAAAGAGTGACGACTACGTAATTTCATCGCAAAATAAGTGTTTGGACAACCCCATACTATTCTCGAAAGAAATGTTCCAGGTATTCTTTTTTTGTACATACAAGAACAGTTTACGTAGTGTATTGAAGCAATCCACACCGCGTCAGGCAAACCAAGCTTGTTGGAAAGACATGCTTTACCGTTGCATACATCATAAAGAAACATAAAACAGAGCAATTATTGCGGAATAAAATACATTCTGGGCAACCAAGAAAACTAACTGCCCTACATTCTTCATTCTGTGAACAAAACTCAAAGATTTAGTGCTAAAGATTTGGCTACTTCACTCGCTTAGAAACAATCAGAAATTCAATTTAAAAAATGGGATTTAGAATATTTATATCCAGGGTACGAATACTGGCCACTCCATTAATAATTACACAGCTTCAAACCATAACAGGCCCTCCAACATTTTTATACCAACTGAAGCAATGTTCTGCTTTCTGAAAGCTACATTCTTCTTTCACCACCTGTCCTGATATACTTCACTACAAGTTTGTCTTCATTTCATCCTAGAAAGAAAAAAACTTTTCCAAAATTCCAGGCACTCATATTGATTTATTTCTGCTTTCTTGTTATACATATGTTTTGTTTCTGGCTACATGATATGGTAACCTCAGAGTCAATATTTGCCTTGTACTGTTCGGTACAATGAACTAGATGAACTTAGGCACGGAAGCGTACACGAAACGCACCCTTGTAATCTATTTAAAGCTAGGAATACGGGGGAGTATCGAAACTGCATCCTAAAACGAAGGAATTTAATAATATCTTGGCTAAAATGTATTATGATTTTATGTACCTTTGTGAGAGAGCTGAAACTGTGAAATACAACTAAGGGCACTATGCGGGCTCCAAGCGAAAACACAAACAACGGATACATCTATGTTGTTAAATGTATTATGTTATGTAACTAAAAATTACGTTAATCCATACTAAACCTGTATGTGGAGACAATCTAACGAAACGTCCGATGTTGAAACGAACTAAATTGTATGAACTATGCTAATGCTAAAAATTTAGTTTTTCTTTTTTAGTTATAGTCTTTTGTTTGATGGGATAGGAATTTATGTGCAATGATGCTCGACAGAGGTCAATCAAAACTGGTGTTCTTGGTACACCGAGAAAATGATATTACAATGTAAATTCATGAATGGAGAAGAATGTGAAACAAGAATTAATTGTGGAGAGTGTTCCAGGCTTGTAACTCATCATTGTGTTGTAAGTCACAAGAATGGTTAGAATATTCTACACGTGAACACCTTTAATTCCTAGCACCTGCAACGTGTCCAGGGTTTACAGCAAACTGATTTTCGTCCATGGTAGAAGTTTTGTTGCTAGTTCCTGTACATGCCACTACTATTATAAGATTTCTGTCATTGGTACTCTTCATAGATGAAACTACCTTCGGTAGAGATGTCATCATCGGTTACCACAACATGCACCTGCTGGCTGAAGAAAATGCCAATGGAATGATCGAATACAGTTATCAACAACAGTTTAGAATCAAAGTTTGAGCAGGGAATTCTGGGAACAAGAGATAATCGAGCCCTTCACTCTTCTGCAGAGCCCTTGGACAAGTATATATGCAGTTCCTGCCAGACATACTATCCCTATTTCTCGAAGATGTGTCACTTGCTGTGCAATGAGATATGTGAGTGATGCATGATGCAGCTACCACCCATCTTTGTGTTCTTGTTACTGAGTATCTAAACATAGTTCTACTGGTGGTGCGATCGGTCGGGACAGTCCTATTGCATGGTCAGCCCGTTCGATGGGTCTCTTGATTTTTATTTGCAAGGGCAACTTTAAAAATTGTCCTATACGTTGAAATGGTGCCAGATGTTCAAACCTTGGTACAACGTGCCCATTAAGTATACGCGGCATTTCTTTAGATGAAACTGACATAGTGTAGACCGTTTTGATGAATCCTAGTGTACTTCTATTATATGTAGAATTCTTATGTTGATGATAAAATAATGTTAGTAGAATAGGTCAATTAGAGTTACTTATGTAAGGTACACTAAAAAACACACATTTGAACTCACCTTTACAGATATATCGTCACAAAACTCGTAGCTACTATGTCCACTTTAGCTACTTTTGAGAAAAAAACGGTTTTAAAATTTCAAGTTCCATTTGAAGTTTATAAATTTATTATATTTCTAACATTTTTAGCCACTTGCAGGCCGTTTTATGAGATAGTACTTTTGGGGTTGATGCCCTTCTGTAAAAGTTCTTTTACTGCAGTGTTAACTCCATTTTGCTAAAAAGTGGACATAGTACCAGTTAGTTCCACGGTGACGATATGATGTAGGACATTGTTGATGGATCAAGGTGTACTACTTTTTATATGCGTACTCACGTTATATTGATGACACTATATTGTTGTCATAAAAAGACAATCAAAATATCTGATTGAGATTAAAATTGAATCACTGCACATAGAAACACATTTTTACGAAGTAATGAATATGAAGTTTCTTAAAAGTTTGTTATAATCATGTTATAGAGTAACGTAAGCCGTCAGAGAAAGTATATTAAGAGAATATGCAAAAAAAATATATTTTTTGTCGTGATAAGTTAAAAAGTAATAATGATTTCATAAGTGTTTGTCTGTTGCTTTTATATTTAGAACAGTCCTTAAATACATGAAGAATATATTGTTCAGCTTTAAAACATTCGCAATCGGGAGAAGAGCCAATGTCAAATTTTGTACAAGTGGACTTTAAGACGAGTATGATTTGTTCGCGCATGAAGTTTAATTATAAGTGTTTGTTTTGGGATGTGTGTAGGGAAGAACTATAGTTTGATATCAGTCTCCTTGAAGAAAAGTTTAAATGTGGAACTACAATCTTATACAGTAATTCGTAGACTTTTTTTCTTTTCTATGCAATTTTAACCTGACTACGAACATAGGTTTGACTATTCTTCTACTAACGTCTAGATTTGCTAACGTTAAGAAGAGTTTTACTTTGTTTTGCAATAGAATCGTCTAGATCGGGATGTTTTAGAACCTTTCCATGGGAAGGAAGGTGCGCACAGTTAATTGTTTCACCATGTTTTTTATTTAGGTCGACAAGTTCTAAGATATAATAAATAATAGGGTGCGCGTTAAACATACTGAATGAACGTTGCATGGATTGGAGAGCATTCTTGAATAAGTTAAGAATCAAAATCTTTTTCGTATTTAATAATAAACTATACCCCAAAGCTTTAGGAAAAAGCAATTTTAAACTAAACCATTCTTGTGATTTCTTTACGAAACAACAATTAAATATCTAATGGTCTATGTTAAGTGGATTAACTTCTCTTTTGGATGTCAATAGCTCTCAGTCTTCTTGGAAAAATCCAATCATCAAACGTACACAATCGCAGTTACTACAATCCGCTACTTGTCTTGAAGGTAAAGCCAGGCTACTAGCAGCGTTTTCACCTGAGTTTGGTGCTTGGCTCCAAGCACTCCAAGCCTTGGCTTCTCCTCTTGGTCTACATGTTTCGAATGAAAGCTTCCGTGTTGCTGTTGCCTTACGTTTAGGACCACACGTCTGTGTACCTCACCGCTGTCGAGCCTGTGGAGCATTCGTGGATAAACGGGGCATTCATGGTCTCTCCTGTGTCAGGAGTGCTGGTAGACACATGTGTCATTCTAATGTCAATGATGTCATCCTCAGAGCTCTAGTTTCTGCTAATGTACCATCGGTACGAGAACCATCTGGATGTAGTCGCTCCGACGGTAAGAGATCTGATGAAATGACACTAGTTTCATGGAAAAGAGGAAGATTTCTATTATGGTATTTCAAATGTTACTCATTCTTCTTTGAAAGTGGCTTGTGCTGCTACTCGTAGACAGACCGATAAAAATCGGAAATACTCTAATCTACTTGCTCAGTTTATTTTTGTTGCGATCGCAATTGAATCAAGTGGTACTTGGGGCACGGCAGGCCTTAATTTTATTAAAGAGGTTAGTGGCCGAATACAGATCGTTTCGGGTGATACCCGCGCGACCATCTTCCTAATCCAGCGCATCAGTATCGCAATTCAGCGAGGTAATGTATCTTCTATTCTTGGTACGTTGCCTCCTGAGAAGGCATTAGATGAGATTTTCCTCCTTTAAAGTTTTTTTTAAAGATTTTATTCAAACTTTGTTTAAAAAATAACAATAAAAGTTGTATATAATTGTATTCAATATTATTATGAATTGTTCAACAATGACATATACATTACGTAATTATAATTACATTTTATCACCGTGGAAATTGCATGAGTTTTTTTATTTAAGAAAATAATTTTAGTGTTAGTCCTACGCAAGTTAAAATTCCGCGTTTGAAAACTCCCGACTGCCTGGTTGTCTGACACTCCGATAGTTAAGGTAAGACTGACTTCCGTGATCCCTTTTCTGTGTTAATATAAAAGATGGGTTGTTTCATTATGTTTACAAGACGAATGTTTCAAGATTTGTTATTTTATTACTTCAAACATCTACTACCCTCCTTCTACTTAAGATCGTATACAAACTTACAAACTATATTTAGGACAATTTAACAAGAATATTGGCTTCCCGATATGAGTACAATGCATTTGAAATCGACAAAAATGGATGCCCTAGCCAGGATTTGAACTCGAAACCTCGTAAACTACGGTGCAGCACTCTAGCCCACAATACCATCAAAGTCGGCACTTATAATTAGCATTAGAGAAGCAGATAGGTAGGGTATGCAGATGGAATGAGGGGGAAAGAAGATATCATTCCATCACGGTCGGATAGTCGGGGGTAAAGAGGCCATTACGAAAACCAAGACGTCGTTCCGATGACAATTGTAGAAGGCGATCTTTGAGGGAAGTAGGTGTTCGTGCTGAAATCTAATTTGGTCTTGTCTGTGATAAAATACAATGACGAACTTTTGTTACTGCAGCAATGAACTTCCAAGTTCCATAAGACAGAGTTAGTTTAGGGAAGCTGATGAATTCGAGTTCTGCTGTCGGTCATCCTAACTATCTGGCAGGTGTTTTCCAGATTTGTTTCATTCTTAGTCACAATTTAAAAAATAAACATTTGTTGTTAATGTATTTGTGGAGACATATTGATCATACGAACGTGGTAAACTGTTTTCTTGCTTTTTGACCAGCTTTACCATTAAAGAGGGAAATAAAGAAAGGGGGATACTCAGTGTAAAAATAACGCATTTTGTATAGTGTACACAGACAACTAGGCAGATTAATAACAGTATTAGATTATATGTTTTCAAGTAATATCATCCTCGGTGTTACATTCTGCCCATTGTTTTTTTTTTTTATAAAAGATTTGGGAGCAATCTGGAAACTCTTGTGCTATGGTTTTTGCCTAGTCGGTCATTGCTTTCACGTAGTCACCTATCCTATAGGCCCTATGTCTTCCAATAGCTCGTCCCTTGCCGGATTTATTTCATTTTAGGAGATAAAAATGTGAGTTGCGGAGGTCAAGTAAGAAGAATGAGAGAATTCTAAATTATAAAAACCATTATCTTGCCGAAAAAGAAGCTTCATATTTACAGAATAGTGTAAGGACACTATGTTATCAAGAGTTATGTTATGGCCGCTGTCCGCAATTTTCAATACGGTAAAACCGGGAAAAATAGCACACTTTGTATTTAGCACGTCATAGCTTTGCAACGAAAAGCGATAATTAAAGAGGTTAATACATTGATGGAAACCTTGGAATCTCTTCAACATTCTACTGGGAAACGAAAGTACAATAATAAAATTTGTGGACAATATTTTATATTTATTGGAGGTATGAGAAAGGGAACTTTGCGGGAAAACTGAAAAGCAACTTGGTAGCAATTTTATATTGTGCAAACTTGTGAGCAGACCCTGTCCACATCCCCAAGCTCCAACATGGAGACGTATAATATTCGTGTCTTCAGTAGTTGATAACAGATACTTATGCCAACTGTGGTTAGAAAATTGCAGTGTCAATTTTCCTCCCGTTGGTGCTTTGGAGTGTGAGCAGAAGATTTGCAATTGTGCGGGTAGTCATTTACAGTATGTATCACTTTTATTTGTACAACATGATACCAGGTATTATAAAACCCTAGAAAATATATGAAATGAAATATTTTTTTCAAGTTCAATGGTATTCAACAAGAATTCATGGCGAATAGAAAAATAGAACTATTCCGTAGCACAATCGGAACTGAGAATACAAATAAAAATGTGTAAAAAAACTTGCTGTTCATGTACCACTGATATTCGTACAATATGGTGCAATCAAACAAAATTAAAGTTCTAATGTCCCGTGGCTTGTAACAACCTTACTCCAGTGGCGTATCCTGGCTCTTGAGGTTGGGTATGGAATGTTACTACTATTATTATTAAGAATTATATATGGGAATTAGGGATAACTTCCATCTAATTGCTCTTTACAAACTTGCAATCTCCTCTTTCTTACTGTCATAGACCTCGAATAACGAAGTGTCACTCACACATGGTAGTTTCACAGGTGATTTACAAGTGTTTCAATGGCATGCCAGTTTTCATAGGAAAACTCGAACCGAAAAGGTGATAATTTCTTCTAGTTTTGGTGGTAAATTACATTTTCCTACAGAAAAAGAATAGGATGGCGCGGTAGGTATATACAAGACATAGAGAGCAAGAAAGAATTTGAAACAAAAATTATCATCTGTTTATTTCATAATTTTTATCCTTTTCTAGATGAAAGGCGAAAATAAGAAGTATCCTCAGTAAAGTCAAGAAAATATGAGTATATAACACATTTTGAAGTTATCTTGTTATTTTTCTGGAAATACAAAAATCCACACATATTCCACACAGAAGAATTCAACTAAACACAAATTACACACAACTACCAAAATTACAAACATTTTGTGGAATTCCACATACACTGACAACGCTGCAACACACTCTCTATCATCTAGATGGCAACTATGTTGTTGCTGAATGCAACTTTTAGAATTGCATGCATTTTAGATTTCTCCCGTGTGTTTTACCCAATAAAACACACGTTAACATTCAACCGGACGACAAAGGTCTTGAGTAGACGCCCACATACATAGGCGAGAATACTGCAGCGCCACATTTGAACAATTTACTAAACATGTGCCAGCTTTCGTATTGGATTCTGGTCTAGGATATCAGGTGAAGTTTCGTAATTTCTCAAAATATTTTCGGTTTTCTCCATGGAAAATAATAAAATAAATAAACTAGAATCCGAAGGCATGCAATGCATGCCTTGTATTCATGGAGAATACACAAGTAGCAATACCGTCACTTGACCTGACTTTGTGAGGAATTGCACTACTCTCCCCGTACCTGGCTGATAGCGAGGAGTCCATTTTCCAGGGCTGTATGATACGCTATGTCGCTGAGTTCGTTCACAATGTATAAAAGGCTACGAGCAAGTAGTCCCGTCACTTGACCTAACTTTGTGAGGAAATGCACTACTTTCCCCGTACCTGGCTGATAAGCAAGGAGTCCATTTTCCACGGCTGTATGATACGCTATGTCGCCGAGTTTGTTCACAATGTATTAAAGGCTATGAGTAAGTAGTCCTGTCACTTGACTTCACTTTGTGAGGAATTGCATTACTTTCCCTGTACCTGGCTGATAACAAGGAGTCCATTTTCCGGGGCTGTACAATACGATGTCGCCGAGCACATTTTCTCATCCCCTTCGTGAAAGGCTACGTTTCGCTTCTCCTATTTATAAAAGACTACGAACACATTTTTCCAACCCTTATTTAACATAGCAGAAATTTCATAAAAGACTACGGCACCTTTTTTTCTGCAACCCTTTTTAATATAGCATACGCTCTTCAACACTATGAAAGGCTACAACCACTATTTAATGTAGCAGAGATACCACGTAGTGCACAAGGCTATCCCCTATAAATATAGCAAATATTTTATAAAAGGGTAGGAAGCTCTTTTTCAACCCTTACAGAGGCTATGATTCATTCCCTATTTATAAAAGACTACGAACGCCTTTTTCCAACCCCTATTTAACACAGACCAGTGCATAATTTCGCGAAAGTGTACGAAGCTTATTTTGTAACCCTTATTTAACATAGCAGAGATTATAACAGAAATTTGAAGTTAGTTTCTAAACCTATAACCAATGCAAAGGTCAAATATATTTCGTAAATGGCTAGACATATTGAAAATCTGTTTTCACATTTGGCATGTGGGCATTAAGTACTATTTGTGAAAAAAGTGGTGACCTCGAGGCCAAAGGTTAAATTTGAAGTTAGTTAACTAACTTCGCCCCCGTGGTCGTACAATAACAAAACTTATAAGGCAATTTATTTCAGTTCCGAGAATGTCAAATATGAAAATAACTTCTTTCTAACTATTGTCGCTTCTAATATATAGCGGTTCGAATATTGTCGAATTTTCCAATTTAGACGCAGAATTAAGAAACTCGCAGATTATATGTTATTCGTGTCGGTAATGTCGAATGTGAAAACCGCATGTCTCTATAACTTACCGTTTTTGAGATATTGTATACTTGACCTTTGACCTTTATTCCTAGGGTCACAGAATATTAATTTTAAAATGTGTTTTGTTGCTTTGATACTGAATCTGAAGTTAGTTTTTCGCTATTGCTAGCCGTTTTCAAAAATAGAGGGTTAAATATTTGACCTTTGACCTCAAGGTCACCATTATTTTCATTAATAGAGCTTGTCATAATGGTGCTAAATCTGAAACCCGTATTTCTCTATCTCTTACCGTTTTTGAGATATTGTATATTTGACCTTTGACCTTTACTCCGAGGGTCACAGAATATTAATTTTGAAATGTTTTTTGTCGCTCTGATACTAAATCTGAAATTAGTTTTCAGCTATTACTTGCCGTTTTAAAAAAAAGGGTTAAATATTTGACTTTGACCTCAAGGTCACCAAATTTTTTCATTAATAGAGCTTGTCATAATGATGCTTAATCTGAAAACCGTATTTCTCTAACTCTTACCGTTCTTAAGATATTTGGGGCTTAGTGAAGCTTTCCCAATTTTCTTTTCTTTTCGGGTTTTCCCCGTTGTTATTTGCGAAAACGGTTCTTTTCCGATTTTCCCCATCATGTCATAAACTACCAAATCGGTTCTTTCCCGATTTTGTCTCCATTTCGGTATTTCCCCGTTGTCATCTGCCAAATCCGTTCTTTCCCGATATTGTTTTTATTCTGAGTTTTCCCCATGACGTCATCAACTGCCTATAAAAGCCAGGCTGTTTCTGTGGTACCCCCTCAGTCGGAGGCCAACCATTGTAGAGTGAAGATCTATCCAGGGATAATATTTCATCGTGAATAGTGTAGTGTGCATTGTCGTCGATCACCGGAGAGTGAAAATTACATTGTGAATAGTGTAGTGTTGAAAATAGAGGAACTTTTTTTCTTCTACTGCAATTATTTTCTGTTTGAGTCGAGACCTTATTTTAAGTTTGTGTCAAGCTGTAACATATTTTAAAGTTCAAACTTACTCTATCCCATTTAAAGTGACTTTATAGTCAATTTAAGTTGAGACGTTATTTTAAGATTGTGTCAAACTATATACTGTAAAACATTTATTACATTTTATTTTAATATATTAACGCTAAAACTTAGTCTAATTCATTTATAGTGAATTAATAGTCAGTAGATAAAAAATGCATCAATTTGATATTTTTAATAAAATTGATGCTCTATGTATAGAAGTGTTAAATGACGTACAAACAGGTGGAGCGCGTAGTAATTGAAAAATAAAAATTATTAGTGAAAAACGTAAAATATATAAAAAATCCAATAAGGAAGGTAGACTAATAGAAGTACATATTAATAATCCTCCAGAAAATGAAAACCCTTTACATCGGTTATGAAAGGTTTTGAAGAGTTATTAGCCCACTTCATGCAAGGTGTTGATAATAATGATCAAGTGGGGCTCACATTTAGAAATGAGAGCGAACAACATAGGTCATTTTGGTTATCGTTTCGACAGGCACAAAAATATATCTGTTGAAAACGTTTTACATGCTATGGAAAAAGTGGTACAATGCAATGCGTCATTTTTATATCAAGAACGATTTATGGTTAATTTGCATCATGTCGAGATGCCCAAAGGTGAAGGTTGGGTGAAACGGTTTATCCAATATTGACGAATATATCAAATCAAATAAGGGTATAGTTGTAAATAAAAATAGCGACACTCGCTGTCTCGCCCATGCGCTAGTAGTGGCTATGGGGTTAATAAACAATAAAAATAATAAAAAGAACAAAAAGAATATTATAATAATCAATCTAAAAATTTTATGAACACGGAAGTCAATAAGTTGTGTGTAAAAGCGGGAACTAATGGTGGTACAATTAAAGATATTCACCAATTTCAAAGTGTACTAACTGATTATTATATAATTGTGTATGTGGATTTGTCAGGCCAATTAATTTTATATGAAGAGGTTGGTGATGGTGGTGAAACCCCTATTAATTTACTATTAATAAACAATCATTATAACGTAATTACGAATTTAACAGCAGCTTTTTCAACTGGCTATTCTTGTGAGAAATGCCATACGAAATATGAAAATACATATAAACACGATTTTAAATGTCAGGCTGGTTGTTCACAGTGTGGGAAGAAACCTCCCTCTGTTGATGTGAAATTCTTAATAAAATGTAAAAACTGCAATCAATCATTTTATGGTAGTGTGTGTTTCAATAATCATAAGCGTATGGTATTTCAAACTAGAAACCAATGTAAGTTTATATTTTAAGGTGTATACATTAACAAAGGAACGTAACCCTCATATATGCGGAGAAATATATTGTGTAAACTGCCGTAGTATGATGCCCCCAACCATTTATGTTTCATGCATCCGAAAAAGCGCATGATGTGGAAACTATAGTCAGAAAAAAAGCTATAGTTATATTTTACAATATTGAGAGTCACCAGGATGAAACAGTGGATGGGGTAAATCATGTGTATGGACACGTACCTAATCTATTAATAGCACAACATCTGTGTTATAAATATATTGGTATAAATTAAATAAATTTAAGTTTTTCTGTGCGTGGTGAAAGAGAACACCTCTTTAAGGGTGAAGATTGTGTTCTACAGTTCTTAAATTGTCTTGCTGAGAAGCGAGCTTCTATGAATAATATTACATGTGTTGGGCACAACGCCCGAGGGTACGATGCCCATTTTGTTTTAAGAAGTATGATAAATAATAAACAGTGGTCCTACGATATTATTATGAGAGGTTGTCAGCTTCTAAGCATTCAATATAAAAAATTACGTTATATCGATTCTTAACTTCTTGCCTATGGCATTGGCCAAATTGCCCACCAGGCGTTTGATCTTCCCTCAACTAAAGGTTATTTCCCAGCACTTTTTTAACACCACAGATAATCAGAAATATTCCTGTCCGCTGCCTGAAAAGACATTCTATGGGATAGATAAATATGCATAAAGAAGAACATGGTAAATTTATGGAGTGGTATAAAATTTTGGGATGAATTATACGTTTAATTTCCAAGAGGAATTAATTAAATACTGTCGGCAAGATGTAAATATATTAAGAATTGCTTGCTTACGTTTTATGAAACAGTTTGAGGCTGAGGCAGAAGGTAAATACCTTCCTGGAAGCAATTAGTATAGCCACCGCTTGCAACTTTGCGTTTAGGCGTAATAATTTGAGACCGGAAACCATTGTTTACCTAGTTTAAAATGTTGCCGTGAGGATGAAGCATGAATTTCTAGAGAAAATTTTCAACTACATTAACTTACATTGAAGGGTGATAAAACTAAATATTGATATCAACTTTGATGATATTATGATACATTATGTCCATGGTTCATTTACGTAGTTTAAAATGTTGCCATGGGGATAAAGCATGAATTTCTATAGAAAATGTTCTACTATATTAACTTACATTGGAGGGTGCTAAAACTAAATATTGATATCAACTTTGATGATATTATGATACATTATTTCCATGGTTCATTTAGGTTGTTTAAACTGTTGCCATTGGGATAAATCATGAATTTCTAGAGAAAATTTACTGCTATATTAACTTACATTGAAGGGTGCTAAAACTAAATATTGATATCAACTTTGTAGATATTATGAAACATTATTTCCATGGTTCATTTACGTAGTTTAAAATGTAGACATGGGGATAAAGCATGAATTTATAGAGAAAATATTCTACTATATTAACATACATTGAAGGGTGCTAAAACTAAATATTGATGTCAACTTTGATGATATTATGATACATTATTTCCATGGTTCATTTACGTTGTATAAAATGTTGCCATGGGGATAAAGCATGAATTTATAGAGAAAATTTACTACTATATTAACTTACATTGAAGGGTGCTAAAA
>JAGDQP010033023.1:0-13167 GCA_022664845.1 Lepisma saccharinum
CATGAGCCCACCGAGCTGATATGTACTGACGTCTGTATGTACTCTAATTTGTGCGTTTGAGTCAAAATGAGAATGGGAGCGACCATTTATTATGTCCAATTTTATTTGCTCAAATAATGAACTAATAATTGATCCCATTTGTACTTCGAATCTCTCGTTAATAATCTTGAAAGGGATCGATTCGATCCGTAAAACGGTCGATGTGCGCACCCATAAATGAGCACAGGCCGATAAAGCCTCTAAGTTGTCTCTTTAAAGTCCAAGACATGAAAAGATTAGAAAAGGTGTAATTTTTAGGGTCGGGTCGGCGCGGAAATCGTGTTTACGAAGCCGCTGTAGCAAGAGTTGTAGGGCCTGCAATTGTTGTTCTTTGCTAAATGATCATAGGATGTCATCTGATCATCAGCATGTCATCTTCGAAACTTGTTATTATGTCTGGCACACCTTGTAGCAGCTTCTTCGTTACAATCATTAATGCAGAAGCACTGGTGGAATGTCCCATGACGCATCTTTGGAATTTGTAGGTCTTTTTCGTGTGATTTACTTTGAATGTAGTGTACTTTCGGCGTTTTATCTAGTTATATTTGATAGTAAGATTGGCTGAAGTCCACGGTGGATATAAATTTCTTCCCTTTCAGACTAGACAAGACCTCCTCTGCTGAGGGGAATGGTATGGCTAAATATTTAGTATAGTTGTTCAGATTAATCAAATTTAAAACTACCCAAATCTTGTGAATTCGGCTTTCGAACCACCAAAGGAGGTTAGGAAAATTGACCAAAAGATGTCTCTTTATTATACCATATTTTTCTATTTGCTAAGCTGTAAGTCGATCTGTTTTCGTACACCAATCGGGATTGGCGGTGACCTGGTGGAAAGCCTCTGCCTTGTCCACGTGTATCTTGTGTATGTAACCTCTAAAATGACCGACGTCTGAAAGATCATTGGCAAATACGTCCCGATATGTGTACAACAGTCTAGTAATCTGATTTCTGGTCTCTACTGAAGTTCAAGATTAATGTCAAACAGAAAATTGAAACGTTTTTCAGCGTATGCAAATCATGTTTCAATTTCCTGTTTAAAGCTATATTGATAACTGTTATCTGGCTCTGTTTTCTGTTTTTCAATATGAAGAGAAATTTCCTCCATCGAATCTTCAATGTATGCTATTGAGGAATTTTTCCTAGCATATTGCTGTTGGATTTTTGTCAAAAATTGTTGGGTTATCAACAGGTATTTTCATTGTTAATTATTGAAGATTGTATCTGTCTTTTAAATACTGTAGTATTGTAGTATAAAGGAATGCTGACTCGGCCTTCACATTCTTATTCAGTTTTACCGGAAGATAAAAGTAGGATTTTGCTGGCACTGTAATATTTGATGCTGCATAGACATTAACATGTTATGCTGTTTTAATGATACAATTACCGATGTCTCGTTTTTTGTTTACTTCTTCAAGAGTGGCTTTGCTTGGTTTCTTGTAGAAGGAAATAATATTTCTTCTGAACTATTTGAGCTGACAAACGTTTATTTGAGCTAACAAAACTTTCATAAATCTTAGCCGAATGTAGGACTTAAGAGTATCTTCTACCCTCCGTCGTCCTAGAAAGTTTGCGTTGTTGCTTATAGACAAAAGTAGCTACCGAATTTTACAACATTATAAGGAACTGGATATCTTGAATAGGAAAGAAATTTTTTACAGCATTCTTCAGAAGTTTATGAACGTGTTGAAATACTTAGAACATACATTTGTCTCCTAGTTTTTCAGAAATAAATTATTAAAAAATAAATAAAATTATTTCATTTTATACAAATTGCAATTTGTCTAACTTTGGAACCAATAATGGTAGAAAGATCAACATTTTTGTTTTATTCCTTGTGAAGAAAGGATTCTAATAATTTTAATTGCAATCATATCTGATACACCAATAACAAAATAGTATTTTTATGTTATGTAACTATTCCAGTCCACCTGTCAAAGGTTTGATGAGGGTAAACCAGCAGCGCCCCGCCCATTAGTTTGCTTTTATTAGTCCCAGGGAAAAAAGAGGGGAGGGACTACACAAATCCCATCTTTCAGCTATGTCCACAGACCGTTTCTAAAGCAGATGCCGACGCGAATGTAAACATGCAGTTTTAGAAAACAGCGCTTTCCTGAAAATGTTATGTATTGAAGTTGAGATACGAGAATTTTATAACAATATAAGTAACATCATGATTGAAAGGGGGTGAAATTTGGAACAGTTGCAAGGTTTATTGTGTGCTTTCCTGAGAAAAATCTAGTTTAGTTTAAAGTTAAAAACTTTCTTTACCTGATTTATATTAAAAATTGTCGTTAATTTACTTTTACTCTCACTAACGAACATCTTACTGTCCGTGTTTATCAATATTCATGTGCCTAATAGAGGCTGTAGTTGAAGATGTATTTATGGAGAAGTTCTGCCTTATTATTCTTGGGAAAACTATGAGTGGAGGAGGCATGTAAACAGAAGTACTGTTGCGTGTCACAAGGGTGAAATGCTGATTTCTCGACCGATGAAATCCCAACAACTTGTTTCTTTCCCATTTACTCTCAGAGGTCAGAATTATTTCCAATACAATTACCGCCCCCGTGAACGTTAGTAAATAAGGGCTGCTTCCCGTGGAAGCTTGCGTTGCTTACTTTGTTTGCGATTAGAGTGAGTAGCCAATTGAAGCACGTGTTTTATTACGTAATACGTAGAACACACAATAAAACACCTGCTTCAATTGGCAAACCAAATCGCAAGCAAAGGAAGCAATGAAAGCTTACATGAAAATCAGCCGTAAGGGAAGACATAGAGTTTGTCCTGTCTGTCCGTCCCTCTCCTTTAGATCTCCGTAACTACAAGTCCAAAAGAAATGAGCCATACAGCATTGGATTCGTCATGTTCTGAAACGGTGAGGAAAACAATGAATGTGACTAAAACTGACAAGTCCTTTTCAACCGCTTAGTATTCTCTATTTGTGACTCTACTAGATCTCAGTAGCTACAAGTTCTTTGATGATACCATGCGAAATCAGGTCTACCATTAATAATGTTTGAAATTTGAAGCTGTAAAGTACATCTCTCAATCTTTCGGGAAACTTTAGCTCAGAAACACGGCGGAATTTCCACTCCCGATGATTAGAACTTGTTTTCTGATTTTCGTTCTTAAGACTTAAAAAAATCCAATCTGCAATCGTTCTTGACATTGAAATAAAAGTCAGTCTGCAAGAACTAGAATGCCGGACGTAAAAAGACAAACGTTTTGGGAACCCATGACACGGTCTAAACGGCTGGTACTATAAGAACGAAATTAGGTAAGAAGGTAGATCATCATTAGTAGATTAAGAAAATCCTCAACCCGTTCTCGAATGCTGGACCCATTTTTGTTACTACAAATTAATGAGATTTCAACCAGTAGAGACTGATCCTGAACTGTTATTTCATCATTTGCTATATTACTACTGGAACGATCTGGAACTCGTATTAGAAACGTGTGTAACTGCACAAGATATCGATCTGGGGTCCTATGAATTTTTTTACAACTATAGAAAGTAAACGGATGGCTTGGGATTATTACGTTGAAGTTTTCGAGTATGAACCTAGTAAACCTATACCTGATGATCCTGTGGAATTCTTTGGACTGGATATGATGAACGGTGATTACTTAACTAATAATGTTGATGAGTCTAGTGTAAAGAACGTTGAGTTTGACAGTGATGGAGATGTTGTCATGGAAATTGATGTGGAACAAATGTTCAATGATCATTGTGTCGATATTGGTGTGCAACAGTGGATTAATGACCATAACATACCTATGATGTATGGTGTCGGGAAAACGCATGACTTTGAAATTGTAAGTGAACGAGTAAAAAAATATCCTAATTACTCCTTACATGGACGTGAAATTACCATCAAGTCATTGGTTACTTCAATTCGTGATCCGGAAGAGTACGTAACCAGTTTCTTTCAGTTTGCCATGGAACATTTACTTCGCGATGTAGACCCTGCTTAGAAAGTAAATTTTACAATTAAAAGGTCAAAGTGTACAGTGGGAAAGCCAATATGCATTTCATTTAAATTTCGTGCGCATTACTGTGGACGCTATGTTACGATAAATCGAAAATGTATTAAACTCCAATGAGGAACTTGTGTTGGCTGACAATGTTACATTTACAGTTGGTATTACCGATCCATATCGAGGACAAGGGTGGGTCGTTACGCTAAGTATTTACCGTTTGCAGACTATGTGCAAAATAATATTATACTTATTGACAATGTTCCTGATTATCTTCCACCAGCATTAGTATTAGGACAACTACGAGTAGATAAAGCATTTGATAGAGCTGCATATATGGAAGCCCACTCGGAAAAGTGGAGATACAGCACAGCAGAATTATGCTATTATGGAAAAGTAAATATATGTAGTACAAACGGTGGTAGTTTAGACGATGTCGACAAGTTTCAAAAGTATTGGGGGAAATAAGTTTTCAAATTATTGTTTATAGCCGTGTCTCCAACACACGCGAGTGTGAAAAAATCTATGCTGAACCAGCAGCTAAGAAAAAATATTTTTAAGGTATGAAGGCAATGATTTCGATATCATCAAAACAATTGCGTCATTTTCAGTAAATAAATTGTATTGTGAGCACTGTCGTACTCCATTTATGGAACGTCGACATCATAAATGTAAATGTATATGTACGCAATGTGAACAGTATCATTCTGATTCAAAGAGTGCTAATGGAACGACAGCTTACTGTGATAAGTGTAATCGTTATTTTGTCAGACTGTTTCGACAAGAATTTAACAAAAGCTAAAAGTAAATCTATATATAACCATGTGCAACTTTGTTGTCAGTGTGGTGTTAAAATTGATCTTCGTAGCAGAACGTCGAAACATATTTGTGGTAATATTTTTTGTAAACTGTGTACAGAATATGTAAATGAAACACATGTGTTTTTGTGAAACTAAGTAATTCTAAACGGGTTGAGAATTTCCTTTATATTGCGTTTGATCTGGAAACGATGCGTTTGGGTGCAAATGAAAAAGAGAACAAGAATATGATCCTAACTTAATTTATGCCACTCATCGTTGCTTTCAATAAAGAGATCTCGATGACGAAAGTTACAAATGTAGTGGTTGTGGTGATTCTAATGGAAATAGGGATTTTGCATTTTATACTATGGACCATTCAATAATCACGTACTCGAACAAGGTCCTAAGTTTACTCAAGTTGTTGCTCTTGCACATAATGCTCACAGGTTTGATAATTTGTTTGTTGTTCGCGAGTTGTTACAACGTCAAAAATTAGTGCCTAGTATTAATAGCCGTGAAAATAAACTTATGCAACTAACGGTAAATAATATATTCAGAGATACATACTTGTTTATGGGTGTTCGATTAGCTGATTTACCTGCAACTCTTGGCTTAAATGAATTTCTTAGGAAAGGTGATTTTCCACATTTGTTTAACATACCACAATATCAAAACTATGTAGGTTTGTATCCAAAACTTGAATTTTACGATATTGAAAGCAAATCACCAAATGAGACAGAAGCAATTGCTAAGTGGCATGCAGAATGTGTCAAAAGTAAAAAGATATTTCATTTCCAGCATAAATTGTTAGTCTATTTTAAAAACAATGTACGTATGTTAACTTTAAATCTCACTCGTTTTTCTAATATAATTGAAACTAAGAGAAACGGGTTTCAATGGTTTTTGCATACTCCAACGATTGCTGCGTGGGCAATGGAATTTTTTCGGTCATGCTATCTTAAAGAAAATACAATTCAAATTATCCCTCCCTTAGGTTAACAATATGGTACGAATCAAAGTAAAGTAGATAAGCAGTGTCTATGATATATGGAGTTCAAACAGAACATTAAGTTACAAACATGTCAAAATAGTAAAGAAGCCAAATTAAGAAATTTCAGAGTCGATGGATTTGATAAAAATACTCATACAGCATACGAATTTTAGGTTGACATTATCATGCCCACAGTTGTATAACATAATGCAGAGACTAAGTAATAGATAACGAATGGTGCGTTAGCACGTGAAGAATTTTTGAAAAACGGTTTCAATGTAAAAGTTGAAAAAAATTGGGAATGTGAGTGGGAGAAACAAGTAAAAATGTGTCCCGAAATTCAGAGTTTCACCCGTAATCATTATTCTAATGTGGAAAAACCATTACAGACTGGAGACCTACTTAAAGGGGGGCGTGTGGAATGAATTAATACTTTATATGAATGTACAGAACAAGATGTATGTGAGTACCTATATTATACACCAAATATCTATAGGATACCAAACAAATATCTCCAGGACACCTACCAAATATCTCCAGGACACCCATCAAATATCTCCTGCACACCCATCAAATATCTCCAGGACACCCAATAAATATCTCCAGGACACCCATCAAATATTTCCAGGACACATCAAATATCTCCAGCACACGTATCAAATATCCTCAGGAGATATATCAAATATCTCAAAGAAACCTATGAAATATCTCCAGGAAACATGAAATATCATAAGGAAACCTATGAAATATCTCAAGGAAATCTATGAAATATCTCAAGGAAACCTAAGAAATATCTCAAAGAAAGCTATGAAATATCTCTAGAAAATGTATGAACTATCTCAAGGAAACCCATCATATATGTCAAAGAAACTCATCATATATGCCAAGGAAACCCATCAAATATTGCAAGGAAACCCATCATATATTTCAAGGAATCCCATCATATATGTCAAGGAAACCCATCATATATTGCAAGCAAACCCATCTGATATGGCAGGGAAACCCATCATATATATATCAAGGACACACATCAAATATCTCCAGGACACCCATTAAATATCTCCAGGACACCCATCAAATATCTCCCGGGCACCCATCGAAGATCTCTAGGACACCCATCATATATCCCCAGTACACCAACCAAATATCTCCAAGAAACACATCAAATATCTCCAGTTCACCAAAAAATATATCCAGAACACCCATCAAATGTCTCCAGGACACCCATCAAATATATCCAGTACACACACAACTATATTTAGGACACCCATCGAATATCTCCAGGACACCCATCAAATATCTCCAGGAGAACCTATGAAATATCTCAAGGAAACCCATGAAATATCTTCGGGATAACCATCAAATATCTCCAGGACCCCCATCAAGTATCTCCAGGACACCCATCAATTATCTACAGGACACCTACCAAAAATTTCCAAGATAGCAACCAAATATCTCCAGGACACCCATCAAATATCTCCAGGACACCCATCAGAAATCTCCTGTAAACCCATCAAATATCTCCAGGGCACCCATCAGATATTTCCAGGACACACATCAAATATCTCCAGCACACGTACCAAATATCCTCGAGAGAGATATCAAATATCTTAAAGAAACCTATTAAATATCTCAAAGAATCCCATCAAATATCTCCAGGACACTCATCAAATATCCCCAAAACAACCAACCAATTGCCCCAAGACACCCTTCAAATATCTCCAGGACACCCATCAAATATATTCCAGGACACCCATAAACTTCTCCAGGACACATGTCAAATATCTCAAAGAAACCTATGAAATATCTCCAGGTAACCTATGAAATATCTCAAGGAAACCCATCATATATGTCAAGGCCTCATCAAATATCCCCAGGAAACCCATCATATATGTCAAGGAAACTCATCATATATGTCAAGAAAATCGATCATATATTTCAAGGAAACATATCATATATTTCAAGGAAACCCATCATATATATCAATTAAACCCATCATATATATCAAGGAAACTCATCTGATATTTCAGGGAAAACCATCATATACACCAAGGACACCCGTCAAATATAACCTGGACACCCATCAAATATATCCAGGACACCTAACAAATATCATTAGGACACATATTAAATATCTCAAAGAAACCTATAAAATATCTCTAGGAAGCCTATGAAATATCTCCAGGAAACCAATGAAATATCTCAAGGAAACCTATGAAATATCTCAAAGGAACCAATCAAATATCTAGAGGACACCCATCAAATATCTTGAGGACACCCATCAAATATCTCAAGGACACCCATGAGATATGTCAAGGACACCCATCAAATATCTCAAGGACACAAATCAAATATCTCCAGGACACCTATCAAGTATCTGCAGGACATCGATCAAATATCTCCAGGACACCTATCAAATGTCTCCTTTACACCCATCAAATATCTCCAGGACACCTATCAAGTATTTCCAGGACACACGTCAAATATCTCCAGCACACCTATCAAATATCCTCAGGAGAGATGTCAAATATCTCAAGAAACCTATGATATATCTCCAGGAAACCCATGAAATATCTTAAGGAAATCTATGAAATATATCGAGGAAACGTACGAAACATCTCAAGGAAACCCATCAAATATCACCAGAACACCCATTAAATAACTCCAGGACACCCTTCAAAAATCTCCAGCAGAAATATCAAATATATCCAAGACACCCACCAAATATCTCCGGGACACCCACCAAATATCTCCAGAACACCCATCAAATATCTCCAGGACATACAACAAATATCTCCAGGACACCCACCACATATCTCCAGGACACCTATCAAATATCTCCAGCAGAAATATCAAATATCTTCAGGACACATATCAAATATCTGAAAGAATCTTATAAAATATCTCCAGAACACCCCTCATATATCTCGAGGACAACCGTCAGAACTCTCCAGTACACCTATCAAATATCTGCAGGTCACCCATGAAATACCTCCAAGACTCCCATCAAATTTCTCCGGGAAACCTATGAAATATCTCAAGGAAACCTAAGAAATATCTCCAGGAAGCCTATGAAATATCTCAAGGAAACCTATGGAGTATGTCAAATAAACCTATGAAATATTCCAAGGAAACCTATCAAATATTACCAGGACACCCACTAAATATCTCCAGGACTCAAATCAAATATCTCCAGGACACCCACCAAATATCTCAAGGATACCAATCAAATATCTAAAGGACACCACCAAATATCTCCAGTACACCCACTAAATATCTCCAGGACACCCATCAAATATCTCCAGAAAACGCACCAAATATCTCCAAGGCACCCATTAATTATCTCCAAGACACCCATCAATTATCTCCAGGGCACCTATCAATTATCTTCAAGACACATATTAAATATATCAAAGAAAAGTATGTAATATATCCAGGACTCCCATCAAATATATCTAGGACACCCATCAAATATCTCCAGAACACCCATCAAAGATCTCCAGGATACCCATGAAATATCTCCAGGACACCCATCAAATATCTCCAGGACACCCACCAAATATCTCCAGTACACCCACCAAATATCTCCAGCACACCTATCAAATATCCTCAGGAGAGATGTCAAATATCTCAAAGAAACCTATGAAATATTTCCAGGAAACCCATGAAGTATCTTAAGGAAATCTATGAAATATATCAAGGAAATCTATGAAATATCTAAAGAAAACCTTAAATATCTCAAGGAAACCTATGAAATATCTCCAGGAGAGCTATGAAATATCATAAGGAAACCTATGAAATATCTCAAGGAAGCCTATGAAATATCTCAAGGAAACATATCAAGTATCACCAGGACAACCATTAAATATATCCTGGACACCCTTCAAATATCTCCAGGACATCCATCAAATATCTCCAGGACACGCATCAAATATCTCCAGGACACCTATCAAATATCTTCATGACTCCCATCAAATATTTCCAGGACACCAATCAAATATATCCTGGACACCCATCAATTATCTCCAGCAGAAATATCAAATATCTTCAGGACACATGTCAAATATCTGAAAGAACCTTATGAAATATCTCCAGAACACCCCTCAAATATTTCTAGGACAACCGTCAAAACTCTCCAGTACACCTAACAAATATCTCCAGGTAACCCATGAAATATCTCCAGGACTCCCATCAAATTTCTCCAGGAAGCCTATGAAATATCTCAAGGATCCTAAGAAATATCTCCAGGAAGCCTATGAAATATCTCAAAGAGACCTATGAAATATTTCAAAGAAACCCATCAAATATTACCAGGACACCCAATAAATATCTCCAGGATTCCCATTAAATATCTCCAGGAACCCCACCAAATATCTCAAGGATACCAATGAAATATCTCCAGGACACCCATCAATTATCTCTAGGACATATATCAAGTATCTCAAAGAAAATTTTGAAATATCTCCAGGTGACCTATGAAATATCTTTAAAAAACCAATAAAATATCTCAGGGATACCTATGAAAATTCTTAAGGAATCCCATCAAATTTCTCCGGGAAACCTATGAAATATCTCAAGGAAACCTGAGAAATACCTCAAGGAAACCTATGAATTATCTCCAGGAAAGCTTTGAAATATCTCAAGGAAACCTATGAAATATCTCAAAGAAACCTATCAGATATCTCCAAAACACCCATCAAAAATCTCCAGGACAACCGACAAACATCTCCAGCATAGCCATCAAAAATTTCCTGGACACGCATGAAATATCTCAAAGAAATATATAAAATATCCTCAGGAGTGATATCAAATGTCTGAGAGAAACCTATGGAATATCTCCAGGAAACTTATGAAATATCTTAAGGAAAACTATGAAACATCTTAAGGAAACCTATGAAATATCTCAAGGCAACTCACCATATATATCAAGTACTAATCAAACATCTGAAGGAAACCCATCATATATGTCAAGGAAACTCATCATTTTTGTCAAGGAAACTCATCATATATGTCAAGGAAACTTACGATATACGTCAGGGAAACCCATCATATATCTCCAGGACACCCATAAATATCACCTGCACACTCATCAAATATCTCCAGGACACCTAAGAAAAATCTCCTGGACACCCATCAAATATTTCCAGGACACACATCAAATATCTCCAGCACACGTACCAAATATCCTCAGGAGAGATATCAAGTTTCCCAAAGAAACCTACGAAATATCTCCAGGAAAACTATGAAATATCATAATTAAACCTATGAAATATATCAACGAAACCTATGAAATATCACAAGGAAACCTATGTAATATCTCAAGGAAACCTCTGAAATATCTCCTGGAAACCTATGAAATATCTTAAGGGAACTTATCAAATATCTCGAGGATGCCAAAGAAATATCTCCAGGACACCCATCAAATATCTCCATTACACCCATGAAATATCTCCATTACACCCATGAAATATCTCCAGGACACCAACCAAATATCTCCAGAAAACCCATCAAATATCTCCAAAACTCCCATTAAATATCCCCAGGACACCCATCAAATAACTCGAAGAAACATATGAAATATCATAAAAAACTTACGAAATTTCTCAAGGAAAAGTATGAAATATTTCCAGGAAGCCAGTGAAATATCTCAAGGAAACCTAAAGGATATCTCAAGGAAACGTATGTAATATCTAAAGGAAACCTATGAAAAATCTGAAGGAAACTCATCAAGTATCACCAGGAGACCCATTAAATATGTCAAGGACACTCATCAAATATCTCCAGGATACCAACAAATTATCTCCAGGACACCCATCAAATATCTCCACGACACACATCAAATATCTCTAGCACACGTACCAAATATCCTCAGAAGAGATATCAAATATCTCAAAGAAACCTATGAAATATCTCCAGAAACCTATGAAATATCATAAAGGAAACCCATGAAATATCTAAAGGAAACCAATGAAATATCTCAAGGAAACCTATAAGATATCTCAAGGACACCTATCTAATATCTCAAATAAAAATATGAAAAATCTGAAGGAAACCAATCATATATCACCAGGACACCCATTAAGTATCTCAAGGACACTCATCAAATATCTCCAGGACACCTATCAAATATCTACAGGACACCCATGAAATATCTCCAAGACAAGCATCAAATATTTCCAGCACACCAATCAAATATCGTCGGGACACATATCAAATATCTCAAAGAAACCTATGAAATATCTCCAGGATACTCATCAAATATCTCCAGGAAACCCATCAAATATCTCCAGGACACCTACTAAATATCTCCAGGACACCCATGAAATATGTCCAGGACACCAATCAAATTTCTCCAGGAAACCTATAAAATATCTCAAGGAAACCTATGAAATATCTCCAGAAGGCCTATAAAATATCTTAACGAAACCTATGAAATATCTCAAGGAAACCTATGAAATATCTGAAGGAAACCCATCAAATATCACCAGTATACCCAATAAATATCTCCAGGACACTTATCAAATATCTCCAGGACACCCAATAATTACTCCGGGACACCCACCAAATATCTCCATGATACCAACGAAATATCTCAAGGACACCAATCAAACATCTCCAGGACACCCATCAAATATTTCCTGCACTCCCATCAAAAATCTCGAGGACACGCAACAACTTTTTTCTCCACGACACCCATCAAATATTTCCAGAACAACTATCAAATATCATCAGGAGAGAGAGCAAATATCTCAAAGAAACCTATGAAGTATGTCAAAGAAACCTATGAAATATCGCCAAAACACCCATCAAATATATCCAGGACACCCACCAAATATCTCCAGGACACCCAGTAAATATCTCCAGGTTACCTATGAAATTTCTCCAGGACATCTAATAAATATCTCCAGGACACCCATCAAATATTTCCAGGATCCCCATCAAGTAGCTCTAGGACACCAATCCAATATCTCCAGGACACCCACCAAATATCTCCAGGATACCAACAAAATATCTCCAGGACACCCATCAAATATCTGCAGGACACCCATCAAATATCTCCTGCACACCCATCAAATATCACCAGGAAACCTAACAAATATCTCCAGGACACCCATCAAATATTTCCAGGAGACACATCAAATATCTCTAGCACACGTACCAAATATCCTCAGGAGAGATATCAAATATCTCAAAGAAACCTATGAAATATCATAAGGAAACCTATGAAATATCATAAGGAAACCTATCAAATATATCAAGGAAACCTATGAAATATCACAAGGAAACTTATGAAATATCTCAAGGAAACCTATGAAATATCTCCAGGAAACATATGAAATATCTCCAGGGAGCCTA
>JAGDQP010033024.1:0-16732 GCA_022664845.1 Lepisma saccharinum
AAATCACCTGAGTGAACAAAAGATTATACAACTCTACAATGATAAAATTCAGCATACTTCTGTGTTAACTGCTATTTTTGTATATGGGTAAATAAACTATACACAAAGTTCAGGCTGTATTGTCTTCATTTGCCATACTTATTCCCAACCCGAACTTAGAAACCCTCTACACCCGAAATTAGGAACCCATTTTCTGTAAGGTAAAAGTTGAACATTTTGAGAATTTACTCTATCTTTTTCCAGCGTTAATTTATTGCTACGCAGACTTAGGTATTAATAATTTATGTAATGTGGAATATACATTATAAAATTTAACAATTTTAGTCCAACTATTTCGTCACAATTTCAGCTTTACAATAGGTACCCGATAATGGGGCACTTTCCCCTATATCTCCTTACCAGAATTATATTGTGAAACTGCCGACTTCTATGGTAAATTACGGTTAAGCTTACGGTGAGTGTTAAAGTTACGGCGCATTCAGTGGGATCATTGTTCCTAGTGATTTCAGAATAACTTTTTTTTCAGCGTACGTTTCACTGCGCTCAATACAAGGCGACTAGTTTTGAATGCTGGAGCATAATACAATTAGGCTTTATTAAAATTTAGATCCATAATCGGAAAATTTCCATTTTCCATAGTTCCAAACACTCAGTTTTGAATAAAAATGTATGGATCGATTCATATACAAAAGCCGATAGGAAAAAAATATGTTAACGATTACGAGGCTGTTGGCATACACAGAAATTAGCTGCACAAGGGGGATAATTGAAAAAATTAAGTTTCTCCCAAAAAGGAACAGACGTATTTTTCTTCGTATATTTAAACTTGGCATTGAAAGCTTTAGATAGAGACTATAGCGTATTCTGATAGATAGTTCTGCGTGAAAAAACCTAGATGATAGAGAGGCGGAAATTTGGCACTAAAAGTGAGCATTTGACCACATTGCCAATTGATCACCGTCAGTTACTGTTTATTTCCGACGCTTGCCGCTGTTGATAGTTCATTCCAGAATTCGCTGTAACATGATACCAGCAACGCTGACTGGATTCATTGCGAACTTGGAAAATGAAACAATGGAAATAGAGTGGTCAAATAGAAAGGTGCTATTACACTACCGAATTTGCTGATCATCTTGCTCAATAGTTTGTCGGACAAGCTTGCTGTCGAGGAAACTCGAGTTTACTTTGCGCTATTGCACTATCGAGCTTGCTGATTAGCTTCCTCGTCCGACTAGGCGGTCTCTCCAAATGTTTTCCAGCTTGCTCCATTAGGCTGCCCTTTAGCAAGCTTGACAGAGCTTGTTGATCAGCTTCCTCGACGAGCAAGCTCGTGAGTGTAAAGGCGCTATTACACTGCCTAGCCTGCTTGTTGAAGAAGCTGCTCAACAATCTCGACAGTGTAATAGGACCTATATACACATTTCTCTTTCGGATATGTGTAAATTCGAACGTTGCACAATTCAAATCTGAGAGCGGGTCGGATACCACGTAAACAGTAGATCTATTTAAAAAACTTTGAATGTATTTATGACCTTTAGGCATGTCAGACTCAGACCGGAATAGTTGTTGGAAGGTATTCGGCCAGGGTCTAGCTAGCTGGTACCAAACCTGAAACGGGTCACCGGGTCTATGCTTGGGACATGGCCCGACCCGGAGTGCCGATTTTGACCAGGTGCCAAAGTAGAGTTTCAAAATTATTTCCTTGTTATACACTTGTGTTTGAACTCTGTTTCTTTCTGATCGTAAAATTGTGTTATCCCAAGAGCACGAAAACTGCGACGCCAAAAACTTGCTAACTATAGTAATAACATGAAAAGCACATAAATAGGTGTGCAACTTCCCCCTTCCCATAAGAGAGGAGATAATCTGAAAGAATTTGTGCGTCTCACAAATGGCAATATTGATTGATTCAAGCCACAGGAACAAAACCACGTTAACAAATCGGCTCAACACAAGGTCACCGGGTCAAGATTGGCCACAGTATGAGCTGAGTCGGTCAGTCTGCTCGTTTGGGGTCAAAACTGGTTCACCAAGTCAGTCGGGTCAATACCGGGTCAGCTGTATCAACATTTCGGGGCAGGCAGTCACAAAAAGTGACCCAGTTTCCGCTACGGTAGGTACCATCCCGGTATTTACCTGGTGTGACTGAGGAAAAACCCTGGAAAACCTCAGTCAGGATAAGCGGCCGCTGATAAGCCAATGCTCTACCAACTGAGATAGGGACGCTCGGTATGTATTTTAGAAATTAGTCACTCGATTAGAATAGTAAATCCCAACTAAACAAAAACTAGTGAACAATCAACTAACCTACAAACTAATTACTAACTGACAAATTTTTAGACCACCTACTAACTGACAAATTACTCTACAAAACAGGCTGCGAAAAACGCCTCATTGATATGTCTATCCATTATCAGAGCAATTTATCTGACATAGGCTATTGTGTACTATCGAATCCGTAAGCTTCAATAAAACCTGTTAGTATTCATTGATGGCTTTTATTTCGAAAAGGACAGATCAATTTCGTGATGAGTGTATGAATATATGTACAGTATGTTCCACTTAAATTGTTCTTTCTATTTTCCGATTGCATTTTAAGTATCAGCCAACACATTAGCGTAAAAGCCTGTCTATTTTTTTTTTCATTTATTTGTATATATTGACCGAAGCTCACATGTTTCTGTCTCAAAGGAACATATCAATACGTTGTATAATACTGTGGAATATGAAATAGCAATCCAAGGACATATCGTTGTTTCAAGATGGAAACTATATATAAACTCTGTTGTTTTCCTAATCTTCCTAAGTGTTTGTAATTAATGGTTGATAATCTGGTGTGCTATGGTGCAAAGCAGAAACATTCTGATGACCGAAGACCTTATTTCATAAATCACCCTACTCCAGGGAAGGAAAACAAGACGATTACAAGTTTTGGGACAGTTTTTACAATAGCCAAATGAACCACGCATGCCGCTATGATGTCACATACCAGTATAAAGTCAGCCGAAGTGCATGCGCTATTCATTGAGAACTATTAACTTCACAACGTGTAGGTCAGGAGAGCTCTGAGTTTTAATGTGGATAAGAAGTCAGTAAGACAAAATTAAACCGTTAATAAGCCTAGGTAGACTGTGAGCGATGATGTAGAATTGTTAAGTGAAAACATCAAGCACAAAGCAACCCCGACCTGGGGAGCCTCGTACACTTACAGCCTGAGACTCGACTGCTGAAATATTTGGTTTATCAAATTCTCCAGATAAGGATTGCTACAATCACCGGTTTTGCACGTTACCGGCAGTACAGCCAACACAAGGACTATCCGTAAAGAAGTGAGCTAAAGAAGTTCTCATGGTCGAGCAACCGCTTGGAAGTCAAACGTTAGTACTGGGAATAACAAAGACATTATTCTTCGGACGACTGAATCGGAATAAAGATCGACACCACTGAACTGTGATACACTGTATAGATGTTCTGTGGAGTGACGATGAAAGGTGCTACTACACTTTCGAGCTTGCTGAACAATATGCTCACCCGAGCTTGTTGGACGAGCAAGCTCAACAGTGTAATAGCAAAAGCTCCGTTAAACTTGCTCAAGGGTAGGCTCGTCGAGAATGCTAATCAGCGAGCTCGATAGTGTAATAGCACCCTAACGCTGTATCATACGAAAGTATGGGTTTGGAGAATATCTAGTTAAGATATGCCGTTACGTGCTGAGCAGGTAATGAATTTCAATACTTGTATTTACACTAACAGACACATGAACCTAGCTCCACTTTCCCCCTGGAAGCTACATAGAAAATTGGATGCACATTTGCCTTGCACGAAAGATAATGACGCACTTTGTTTTCATGTGTACCAAGTAGGTAAAAGTAGAGCCACCTCGGTTTTGCATGGGATCACTCAACTGCAAACTTCTTGTTTGTCAAAACAGGATATGTGTCATAATGTTCATTATAGCTCGTCTGAATATTCATGGCCTATTTGTCCTGTGCAACAGGCATACCCATAGTAACTACTCCGAAGTCTGGCTCGGAAAACCGGTCGGTTGAACTGTTAGAAAACGTTCTAAACTAACAGCCGTTTTTGGGACAGTGGGCTCCAAACTACTCCGTTCAACGAACCTCAATGGGACAAGGCACGGGTCGAGAAGACGATGAATGGCGGGGCGTCGATAATTGAGTGTAGTAGTGTTAATATTGTTTTAATCGGAAGTGTGTTTTTTTTTTTTTTAATAAATGTATCTGAAGTTACAATTGCCAATTTGATAGATACACGAATTCAGCTAGGAGATCTAGATAAATAAACGATATTCCTTCACGGAAAGTGTGTCCGTTCTGTGAACAAAATAAAAGAAAGACAAGTTTCACACAAATGTTAGACAGAGAACATCGAAATGCCTCTACAATGACAAAATAAGTCGAAAAGAACATTTGTTTCTCTTTCTTAGAAACTGACGCATGTATTGAGTGTCCATACTGTGTGATATTAGCAATATTTTTACCCTGACTCTACTACATGCACCAGGTTGACCTTATGACAACCCGATACCTCTTGATTACGCAGTATTTGTATGATGCACTTTGCCGTGACCCGACTCCTGAGTCAATGACTCCCTCTGAGTAGGGCTACTGGTACAGGGTGTTTAAAAACGTTATAAATTGAAGGGTCAATTAATCACTATAGGAAAGTTTCCAAAATGGTTACTAACATTATCCAACCAGATACATCTGATCTGATAGAGCATCTGACTTAATGTTCGTCTGCAACTCTTAGTTGCTGAGAGCGAGAAACAAATGAGGGGCGGGAGTACGTTGGGGCTTTGTTCACGCAGACTATAGCAACATTTACACATGTACCCACATTACCTTGAAATTCCTACAAATAATCAGCGTAAAACTTTCCAGTCATAATACAAACAGAACAGGCTATCAACAACATAGGTAAAATTCAGTCATTTTTGGTGACCCGTTCTGACCCAGACATACGTGATCCAATGACCAGGTCCGAAACTTGACCCAGTCTTGACTCGATGGCTAGAGTTTTTGAATTTTCTACATGTCTTTAGGCATCTAAGGCTCAGGTCACAAATGACTCGACTGACTGACTCGGCTACCCAATTATCGAATCTTGATCCAAGTGACCCTGTAATCCAATCTTGAACCGGTGACCTGATCCTGTGGTTTGGATCAATCAAAAATACTGTAATTTGTGAGATTCCTTTAGAAGTGAGCTTATTTATGGGAACTTTATTCTAAAGAGTTTTAAAAGATTTTAATGTTTTTATCCTAATTAATATTTCGAACACACAATTCTTTCAGAATACCCTTTCCGAGGGGATGGGGTTACTCGAACACCTCTGGCGGTATTTTTGTTTATTCCGGGGAAATGAGACTATTTTCATATGTTATTACTACTGTTACGAACTTTTTGGAGTAGTATCTTTCGTGTTCTGAAGGGGGCAACACTCCCGAAAGACATTATTCAAACGCAACAGTGAATAATAAAGAAAGAATTAAATCTCTGCTTTACGCTATGGGTGATCGGGTTGAAATCGGGTCAAACTGGGTCCCAAGCATAGATCGGATGCCCGCTCAGCTCTAATCCACAATCCGTGACTGCTGTTACAAGTCATGAAATGTTGCTAACTCCACATAAAATATTTTTTCATATGGCACTATGACAGCTTTTTTTTTACACATTTTGAATGAATCCACGAGCTAAATATGCTTTATTCCTTGCGCTAAGTAGTGTTGTAAAGTTTGGAAGTACGTGGAAACATATCACTAAATTTCTAACCTCCAAAAAGAAAATTTTACATAAAAGTGAAAAGTCAAATTGGTCAAGTGGAGAGTACTTGATCTGATTAGTAAGGTCTAAAAACCACAGACATGTGAAGCAGTGTTATCATAATGAACATTGTTTCAGTAATTAGGAAGGAAGTAAAGCAAAAGTTTGTATAATAATACTACACATTTAAGATGTCAACAGACCGCAACGGTACAAGCATATGGCAGTGAATTAAAAACAATACGTCACTACATACAAGGCTTACGATACAAGAAGTAGCTAGAGTCGCTCAATATTATTTCTTTCAGCATCCAACTTAGTATTGTTTAGCATACATTAATTTTAGGTAGAGATTCGAATTCAAGCCTTGTAGCAGATGTTACTTTTTGCAATTTTTGTTTTAAATGTGAACATAGAGTTCAATTCCTTTCTTACGTAAGTTTTATTTATAGCTAGTTATTTCTGATGCATAATTTGAAACATGGGAAATTATATTGCTTTTAGGTGGAGACTCATATGTGAAGAGAAAGAAAATAGGATTTTTCGGTCTCAAATGTTAACTAAAACCAACTAATCATAGCTCAAAAACAATAAAAATGGAATTGAACTGCATACTCGTGGCCGAAGAGAGATTTCAGGAGGGAATAAAAAATGTGTGCGAAATCAAACCCCCGACTCATCTACTCTTTTAAATTATCTGAGTAGATTAATCGAGTTGCCATACGGAACTAATCTAATATGACAAAGTGTCTGGTTGAGTGTTTGTGCGTGAAATTTCTTCACCTGTAAACAAGTAGAAGTGCCATATGGTGAACGACACCGAACTACTTACTAGCAGCGAATTTGATTTTAAAGGACTTTAAGTAACTTTGGCTCATGCAGGATGGATGATGATTGGTGCAATAAAGAAAGTTGGACGAAACGAGAGATCCCCGAGAAAACCCATGCACACGGTGTTTGTCCAGCACAAAGTCCACATGGCATGAGCAGGGTTCGAACCGACGAACCTATAGCACCAGAGGTAAGCGCTGTACCATTGAGCTACCGCGGCCCGCCTTATTAGCAGCGAGTCCTCGTTAGTAACAGTATGGTTTATCATGAAACAAGACATTAACAGATCATGTGTTAGAAGCAGAAATTCTTGACACGGTCGACTGTCAAGAAACTATTTCAAATGAAAACGTGTAAGATTTTAGGTACATTTTTTAAATGTATTTTTGTTTGCTTTATTATGAATCCTCGTGTTGTCCCGATCTTACTGGTTTATGAGTTTGGAATGTGTGATGATGATCCTTGTGCAGAAGATCGCAATGTGTTTCAACACATCAGAAACATATTGCTCAAAACCACATGGTAGTGGATGCATTTGGAACATTAATTATGGACAATACAATCATATAGAAGGTAAAGAAAATGTGAAAGGGACAAACCAAAGCAAAATTAGTGGAACGGAACCTTCATTGCATTCTAAAGAAGAATGCGTTTCACAGCAAAATAGTAACTCTTCATATATATACTGTCCACTGAAACAGCGTGCTCACTGTTCCAAAGAGCAGTTACCGCAGGCTTATAGCTATTGAATAGAGACAGAAACACGTCTGCTTAAATAAAATGGAATAGTAGTCTGTATTATCTCGTTGCAGGATTCTTCACGGTAGTTTCAAATTCCTTTGTAACTTTGAATGAAACGTAAACAAACAACGTATGTGTAAGAAAAACTCAACTAGAATTAGTCTTGATCGTTTAATTAGAATCTGAGACACGCATATAAGAAACAGATGACACAAATTCAAAACGTCTCCATCATGGTTAGTCAAATTTAAAATACGAGACATTATACTGTTTCTAAACCTTCTACCGATGAATTAGATTTACGAAAAATTGCAGTTAAGTGTTTCTGAACGGAAGAATAACGTTAAAAGTCAAGGTGTTAAATCAAGGCCCTATTTCATGAACGGTCTTCACTCTGCGCTTTTCACTTCACAGAAATTGACGAGTGCTGAATAAATGTCTCTCATGAATATTTCTACAAACTTTTCCAAAGTGTGTTTCATGAAAATGTTTTCCGCACTTCACTTTGAAAAGTTCGTACAAATATTCATGAAGTACATTTATTCTGCACTCGTCAATATCTGCAAAGTGAAGACTTTTATCAAAGGCAAAGTTACAAGTGCTAACCATGAAATAGGACCCACGTAAGTCCATTTTCTAGCGTGATCGGGTTAGTAGAGTCATTCGATTCAGAATAAAGAGAGGAATCACGTAGAAGTATGAAACAGGGAAATATGCAGGTTGGTCAAAAAGTATTTGCGTTCAAATATTTGCTTCAGAGGATAAAAAAAACAGGGATTTATGGATTAATTTATTTTTCTGGAACGAAAAACGATCTTAATCCAGAACAAGTTTTCAACACAGATGGAAGCAGATGACAAAAAAAAAAAACTTTTTGCAGGACTTTAACACCTAAAGACGTAAAACGAGTGCATTTTAAAAATTGATTAGCAACAGCCATTACCTCCCCACTACATTATAATGCCGATTATATCGAGAAATGGAACCGTGGGGACGTAGCTCAGTAGTAGATCATTGGTTTCCATTCGGGAGGTCCTGGGTTCAACCCCAGCGCCGGACCATCCTGACTGATGCTTTTATTCATTCACGATCAGGCAAATGTCAAGATGGTGACTTCAAATTAGACCCTGGCCGCCTCCTTTTCGCGTCCGTTCTCCTACTCTATTCCGTCCTGAGCCTTAGATGCGTAAGACCATCAAATAAATTCAAATTCAAGAGATGGGAAGCTATTAACACCTATGTTTCTTCTGTCCGTCGAATCTACTGGAAAATTTCATACAAACATGGTTGACGATCCACTTAATGTCAGAGCAATTGCAAGAAAATCCTCTAACGAATCCAAGGACGACCAAGGGTTATTTCTTCCAAAAATACTTTAGACAAATATTCTAGAGCACTGTCTTCTGATTCTAGTTGATTCCTGGTATTATAACAAAGATGAACTGTTGCTAACTTCAACTGGTCCAAATGAAGTTTAATTTCACAAGTAATTGATGCCTCTGGATGCACAGGATTTACCCATCTCTTTGTTGTTGGATTTTTTCAGACTTACAATAATTTTGTCAAATTTGTTACGCATACAGCAATAATAACTGAATGTTTTGTGATAATTTCATCCATCTCTAATCATTTACTTGTTTCCAGTTTAGTGCTCCACAGTTCACCAGGGTCGGAGTGGTAACCAAAGGGCCCACCCACTGGTAACCAGAGACCCTCGTGGTAGTGGGCGTTGTGGCGCTTGGGTTCCAAAAACACCTTTCAAGGGTCTTCAATAACCCTACATGGTAGTGGATTCCAAAAAGAGAACTTGCAAAAGCTCTTAGTTTTAGGATACTGACCAAGTCCCAAAATACGAAATATTAAGTAAATATAGTGCCTTAGAAAGTTTGGATGTATTAAATCAATGTGCAATTACCATTAAACTTTACACGGCTTCTTCTTGCGAGTTGTGAGGCCATAAAGTAGGCCTGCTGAGATTATAACTTCAGTACTACCTTTATGTTCGTCATAACAAGTCTTGTGTGTCAAACTTGCTAATTTTGGAGGACTGGCAATACCCTAACGCTATCAGTAGTAACAAAACTGATTTTAGTGGTCTTCTTTACGCTTCCAAAACAAACGGGATGGCAAGGGCCCACCCGGGAATTCGCAGATTCCCGGCCGACCCAGTCCACCCCTGCGGTTCACCAACCTTTTATTGTATGTCTTCAATGCGATTGACTATCTGAACCACAAACTCAGACTCCTATGGAATTTTGTTAGGCTCCGAAACGTTAAAAGATTGTCAAGAGGATCAGTGTACTAATCTTGGGTTCTTTAAAAGTGGAAATTGCAAGTTCTATTACATTTGGGTTGATGCATTACATATCAATGGTATTCTATATTTCAGCAAGTAGATTGTTACATTTTGATTATAATTCAATTTGTCTTTATTTAAGCATAAGTGCATGTATGTTACCTGATTGTTTGACACGTTAAACGTTTTCAAAGAACTTTAAATTTTATTTCTGTCATAATTTTTAAAAGTATTATGGCAACACTGGATGCTATAAACCTTAACAGTCCGATTAGGTAGTACTTTCAGCGTTATCTAATCAGAATGTCACTAATATTTGTAACACATTCTGTTGGCCAGTAATTCAGCGATATGTGTCCCTTTACGTCTCCCAAATTTTGCAAAGGAATGCTCACATTTGGCTTATACATTGATATTTAGAACGGTCGAGGTTGAAATGTTATTTTGAGGTCGAGGTTGAAGTTCCATCGTGAGTTTGAGGTTAAGTGAGGTCGAGCTTAAAACTCCATCGTGAAATTCAGGTTTAGGAGTTCTAGGTTTAATTTTATTTTGAGGTCGAGATTGAAGTTCCATTGTCAGTTTGAGGTTAAATGAGGTCGAAGTTGAAGCTTCCTCGCGAGGGTGAGGTTCGGTGAGGTCAGATGCATGACACTGCAGAAGTCAGTGAGACAAATGTTGATCACTCATGTGGAATAATATCCAAATTTGCTGTTACACGTTCCAATGCATACATGGTTATGCCTAGGATGGTTTCCATAAATTCTCTATCCATGTCTTGCCATATCTTCTCATTCCAAAAACCTTCTTAACAACAATCCTTACCTACGGTGTTCTTGTGGTTTCAAATTGGTTGTCTCACCCGGCGTTTGTCGCTGAGAGAACCCGGCAGAGAACCTCATTCATCATACGAGAAATAATGACAGCCATGGAATGAGATATGGCAACTACAGAACTTGGTTTAAAGTTTCCCCTCGAGGTGGCACTGAAGTCGAATAAAAAAATGGAAGAAAAATCTGTTAGCCATTGAATCGATTTCGCAACTTTCAGCATTATCGTAGTTGAGAAGGTCTGTTCTGTGGGAAACTAGATCAGAAACACAGATATTTTCTTTTCGGTTAAGAGAATAGGATATTACGACGCAGTAACCGTTATCACGCTTTCATGTATTTTACGATATACTTCACACGTTTTACGATACGTAGTTAGTGAATTCTATCACAACAAACTAAACATTAAAATTATCGTGTGTGGACAATCTTTTAAAGATAATCATTCACTTAATCGTATCCAGATATCCATAACATAGTTCCTGTAAGAGCATGTAATATGTTCTTTTATTTCATTATGACTGAAAAAGTTACATAAACTGTACTCTCGTTCACAAAACTTACATCCTTCATACGAATTTTTAGTCCACAATATTTCTTTGCTTGAATTATTATTATTTTTTTAAACTATTTAGATAATTTTCCAAATCGGGTTTCACTTAGAAATAAAATCTTTTTCTTTTTAGATTTCAAAAGGTTCTTCAAAATGCAGCGTATATTCTACTAGAACTGAAATTGAATTATTTATCCTGCACCTTGTTGAGTCTACATCTGAATGAATAATACTGATTTCGAGCAATTCGACTTCAAAATCGCTTTAGATGGTCCATGAGTTCGAAGAGAAATTCGGGTCCAGTTGTCCAAAGAATTTTAACCCAAGCTGACTTAGACCGGCTTTTCATGTACGCGCTAACCGCATGCTTCGCCTGTGATTTGGCTGAGTAGCCAATAAAAGTACTTGAATACGCATTTCCATTGGTTACTCAGCCAAATCGAAAGTGAAGCACGCGGCTAACACATACATAGAAAGGCGGCCTTAAGGCGCTATTACACTGTCGAGCTTGCTGATCAGCCTGTTCAACGAGTTTGCTGTCTCGAGGAAGCTTAAATATAATTTGCGCTATTACACTGTCGAGCTTGCTCGGGAAGCAAGATTGTCAGCAAACTCGACAGTGTATTAGCACCCTTAATTCAGGAATTAAGCCGACTGTCATATACACGTTAGCTGCGTTGTTTGCTTACGATTTCTGTAAGTAGCTAATAGAAATACTTAACGTGTCTCAATTGGCAACTCAGCCAAATCGCAAGCAAAACACGCCGCTAGCGCATGCGCAAACTCTACTAGCTATAGATAAAATAGTTATAGATAGTGAATCTCAGTGTCTCCATTCTTTTCTGCCACCTGGTGTTAGTTCAGCGAAACCAGAATAAATTATTGCTACTATACAATGATTGTTTCTACATTTGATTTAAAAACCGAGAAAAGCATGGAGTGCGATTTAATCTTCTGGTATTTAAAGCTGTGTCCTCAAACGATTAAAAGCGTCAATATCGGGCATGACTTAGCAGATCATTTCATTTCTAGTGACACCAGGAGAAGTGAAAGGATTGTCAAAAGAAAAGCCACTGACCTCTATCTAAAAGCGATACTGAACTGATTGATGCTATTCAAGAGGGAGTGGAGGTGACACAATCTCTTTTGTCCACTTCCAGTCGAATCCAATATAGAGCAAAATTTTCAGTTCTTCGTTTTACGCCTGTTATCTCTGTATATTATTTATGTCTTACGTAATAATATCTCTGTATATTATTTATGTTTTACTGTCTTTTATTTATGTCTTAATTGTTGCAAATAACCTTTACAGGATGTACTATCATTTGAACAGTACAGTACGGAATACTATTATATGAATAACTCAAGAATTAAGACATGAATAAAAATCGGGCCGCACAGCGACAAAAAGCGTAAAAATCTCAGAACAGAAAATTTGGCCCATATTGGATTAGACTGGAAGTGGACAACACTATCACTCCAGTATCGAAAATAAAAGATCTGATTTGTTCCTTGGATCATTCAGTTAGATAATTTTATATAGAATTTTCAAAACTGAATTACAATAAGATTTCTTCCTCCATTTGGTTCAAAGACCAACAAACGATCTGACAAATTACAATAATTACTGAATACTGAATATTTAAAATGTCAACTGTTCCAAGAATTCCTAATACTGTGTGTGGACAACGAACTCGTAGCACATTCCTTTTATCTGAACTTCAATTAATTATTCGAAAGAAGTGCTGATTGTAAATTACAATCTATTTAGGTGTAACCAATGTATTACCATTTGATCACGAGACCTCGACACCACCACCCCGTAGTCAGTCGGTAACGTTTGGTACTTCGGATCGGAGCATGTTGGTTACAGAATCACGGCCAGACGTCCTGAATATAGGTTTCCAGAGTTTTCCTCAGTTTCACAAGACGAATGTCAGGATGGTACTTCAAGTGAGGCCCTGCTCCCTATCTTCCTCATCCCCGTTCCCTGAAGGGTAATCGCCGAGAGACATCTTCCATCAAACGTGAGAGGCCTAGGCTAAAAGCTGTCAGTTCAGTCCATGGAAGAAAAAACTGTAAAAAATTAAGATTTGAAGTTATTTATCAAAGAAAACGATGTTCAGTCACAATCACAAAAACATAATTAAAGAGGATCATATGGTGAAAATTTACATTATGAAAATTAAGCCCTCAAGTGTCTATGCATCACTGTGATAGTTTACAAGAGTATTCAATCTTTGATTTCCAATAATAGTCTACTTAAGCCACCCAAGTGGCTTAAAGATTAAAGCCTCAATCACTACGTGTTGTGTTACTTAAAGAGATAGCATGAACCACAAGATTCTTCACAGACGCGAAAAACTAACGCCCATAAATACGTTAGTAGTTAGAACCGAATTTAGAACCTCTTGACTTGAGGAACATCAACTACCAATATTAATACCTATTAGTAAAACAATTCAAAACTTACTGTAAAATCCAATGAAGCTCCACTTACAAGTGAGTTTTGCTGTACAAGGTAAAATGTGTAAACACGACGTAGTGAAAGGCAGGGCAAAATGGATGAGCTAACGAACAACTACAGTAGACGCTCTTTTATCCGGCATTCTATAATCTGGCATGCTCTATTATCCGGCATCGATCGAGCCACTCGCGTTCCGCTTTTTCCAGCTGTGCTCGGGCGCTCACAGACCTGTCCGTAACGTCGCGCCACTGTGCTGGGTTATAACCGCCATTTTCTTTGTCATCTGCTGTTAGACTGTGTCGCACTCAGTTATACAGTGATGTTTACGACACTTGTAACCGTGTTTCCGTTCGCTTAGTGATTGTCAGTGTTCAGTAAAACTGTAGATGTTTGATTTTCCGGCATGGCCGTACCGGATAAAAGAGCGTCTACTGTATCACAAACAAATTAGATCAATGAAATTTCTTTATTGATTCATATAAGTTGGTGTGTCCTGTATTAACATTTGTAAATTTCGTACCAAAATGTCAAATACTTCGAGAACGGAAATACGTTTAGTATAACGATGAACATTTTGCGCTTTGCATCATGGGATGGACAAAGCTGAATACTCATTATTCTCGATAGAGATTGTGTTAATCAACCTACGTAAGTTTCAAATATAGTAAGATTTGTTGAGATCGTGGTCTGATACACACTGCACTAAGATCAAATACAATACTGATATAAGATTTTCTAAAAAGAAATCAGAAAACTAACACATTAGTGAGTAATAAATTTTCATATTTTGAAATATAACTTCTTAACAGTTTAAAATTGTGACAAACTGTATTCACCTGGAGAGCTACCAATGGTTCATCACAGTAGTGTTGAAGTTCACACATAAGCCTGTTCCTATTTGCTCCTATTCCTACCTGGTTTCATATTTGTTCGTCATGCGACCAACAGAAAAGGAACAACCATTTCCAATTTTGAAGGTATTTGCAATAATCCTACATATCTGTAACGGAATGATCGGATATGTAAACAAGAGCACTTGTACAAGATATGTATACAGCTATAGACAAAAAAGTTGACTCATGTCTACAAATGACCTGTCTTATTGCAAAAATAAGTGTACTGATATATCGTACAGATTTGTTGGTTTATGGATAAGATAAAATTAATTGTATGGGCGGTAACATCACTCCTGAGAGTGATATAAAAAAAATCTTTTCGTCGGTGAAAAAATCTAAGCTAAAAAATCTCACCAAGTTGTATGTCTAGTTCCTTAATTTAATCCTGGATAGGGATTTTTTTTTTAACTCAATGGGAAATTTGAATCCTAATTTTAATGTTCGTTTAAAGATGTTACACACAAGAGGAACATCTATACAGATTTGGAAAATATGCTCTAGAGATGTGGATCAAAATTTTGTTCATAGCTGTACTAACAAGCAGAAGAGTAACAAGCAGCGCACCGAATTTGTTCAGTACTAAAGTTGATGAGCAAGATATTAACGTTTAGAGGCGTTTCATGCAAACACGTTTCTCAAGCGACTTCAGAGTAACATAAACCTGTTCTGTAAAACAATGGAAGCAAATGAGTGTGCTTTTACAAATGTGGCCCGGTTTTCTGCTGCCCCGTTCTGCAAGTTTGCCGTTCGTGTCCTACAGAACGCGAGAAGCTAAACAATGGATACATTTATAAACACTGAGGTGCTTTTCCTCCAGGGCATTGCCAGGCGTTCTTAGGCTAGTTGCTCACACGTTTCCCTATATATCATGTAGAAAACGCACTGGCAACACCACAACCTTCTTTTTTCTTCCTTCGTTTTCTTTCTTCTTTCGTTTTTCCCCAACAACTCAAGCGACATAAATGATACAAAAAAAAGTACAAAAGAAAACTCGTTGCAGTCTGCTTTCAAGTTGCGCGACGCAAAACGTCATGCATGAAAGGTTTCTTACTTTAATTTCACCATCCTGCATACATACCCTTCTTCCCTTATATCAAAGAAATGGATGCGGAAAACACTGACGATTATTAAAAAAATAAAAACAACAAGCGTTGAGACTATAAGCACGTAATCGTTTATTCAGTTTATTTCAATTAATCCCTCCTTTCACAACGCTGTTGCACATGTAAACGTATTCCAATGAGGAAAACTCGGCGGGCCTCCGGTGGCCCGCCTTCATGGGTGGCGGGCCACCGAGTTTTCCTCATAAGGATACTTACAACCAAAGATCTTGGATTTAAAACTTCTACTGGATATTGTAGACTAAATAAGAAATTCATCTCTAAAAGCAGCAGTGTCCCCGGTGGGTGAGTGGTAATGCTCGCTGCCTTGTTTTTAAGGGATCCTGGGTTCGATTCCCGGTGGGGACACAAGTGGTTCGGAGCCCACGTTAAACTGTGGGTCCCGTCTTTAGTAGCTTACCAGCTCGTTTAGGACGTTAATAATAATTCAATCAATCAATCTAAAAGCAGCACATATAGTGTGCCACTTAAACAATGCGATAAACTTTGGAAGAGGATTATTTACACTAAAACAAAAAAAAATCCTGAAGATATTTCTGAGCATGTGTAATTTCGGATCTTCAAGTGCTCAAAGCTAGCAAGCCATCGTTACGAGTGATATACTTCGACAATTAGTCACATTAAGCCGTGTCATTTTAAAGAATAAGGAAAGTTTTACCACAAAATGTATCTAAGCAAAGTTTATGATTGAGGAGACATTAATATGCTTGTCTACCGCACACTGTGACAAATTTTGTAAGCGTAGATAAGATTTCCTACCAAATTTACGCAGAATTTCTAGCTTTTAATGTATCTAGGAATTCAGGGAAAAACCAGGGACTTTTCGTATGCTGAAATATATATTTACAGTGTTAAGACATACACAGAATGAGAAAATGTTTTCTATCGTAATTGTGCATGCCATTCTGATCAAGTGTTAGCTCCTGCCATCTTGATCACATATTTTAATGGAAATTGGAAATATTCTCAGTGAATGGGGATTCCGATCCCTCATTGACAAATAGAAAAGTGATTAAAATATGGTGTATGTTGTGGGAGCAACTTCGTATACGTCTTCGGGGTTCATACAACGCACTTTCTGATTCTCTATACTGTTTTGATCTAGTGTTTTCTTATGCCTGGCAGTTTAGTCCAGTCAGTAAGACGCTCGACTTCTAACAAAAAAACTGTGTTCAAATCTCGCTTCAGACTTCTCTCTTTTGCCCCCCCCCCC
>JAGDQP010033025.1:0-20919 GCA_022664845.1 Lepisma saccharinum
ATCGATGTGGATCAATATTGTTCCGTGACGAATGCTCTATGTTTTGAGTCCTCAGGTTCCGAGGTTGCCAGATTGTTTTACTGTCAACCTGTACCTTTTAAAAAGCTACTTTATGAAGATTCTTAGGTAGGGTCTGAATTATGAGTCAGGAGTTTCGGGAAATATTATTCATTGGGAAATCATAGATAGACATCATCAAAACTGGAAAAAATAAAGTAAAAGACGTATCCAGTTTCAAATGTCTAGAAGTTATCGTAAATGAAAAACAAATGAAATTGGAAGATTAGTAAAAGATGCATTCACTAAGAAATAAATCTTGTGAAATAATAAGCGAAGTGTTGGGGGAAAACCTGATAAAATGTAATGTATGAATTATTGAGATATATGAAACCAAAACGTTGACTACAAACGAGTGATAAAAGAAATTTGTAAGCCTTCGAAATAAGGATATGGAGGAGAACATGCACAAGACAAACATGATAATAAATGAGCAACTGTTGAAGATGAAAAATGAACAATACAGGATACTAAAAAGAGGAGAAGGAAGATGATATTTCTTATTTAGATATTGTATTCTTACAGTGGAATTGATTATGTACATGAAGGAACACGAGGAAGAGGAAAGCAAACTCCTTGGCACTATTAAGGAAGATAGATTATATGTTAAGACAGAAAGGAAAACATAACATTGGGAGAAATAGAGATGGTTTAAGGAGCATTGAAAGATCTGAGGATGATAATGCATGAACACTGACAGTATAAACCTCAAATCTACTCAGAAAGAATACTCACCCAGGAAAGTGAGGCTTCACAGGTATGATGAGATAAGTCCACAGCTCTCTCTCCAATTCATAAATTAAACGTTAGATAAATAACCGTGTAATTAAAGACAAGACCAGACCACTGAATAGAAAATGTAATGTAGTTTTAGTAAAGGAAGTTTTCAGTCATTTCTTTGCTACTTGCTTCTCTCTTTTTTTTTCCATTTTAATTTATGAAACTGCGGTCTGGTTTAAGAACAATCCAAGAGAAATAAATAACAAGCTTGGATGAGTATGAATTATCTTGTCAGCAAAAATTAATCTGTAAAAAAGGACGAGGAAGATAAATGATAAGAAGCAACAAATGCATGTGTTCCTCTCCAGAATGTTTTCGTGTGACTTGCATATTAAATGGTAATTTTCGCTTTGTATTTCTTAAGAAACTCGTATTTAACAACCTAAGAAATAGGAAAGTAACAACAAGGACTATGTTTTCTAACGTGTGACATTAGGCTATATCTTGACAAATATGAAAGTAAATTACATCGTCTTAGCGAATGATAAGAAAAGTTGAACTCAAAGATTGTATTTGGAACCGATAGACAAGCAGATGAATGTCTTGACATCTGCACTTCTTCACTCTTAAGCTTTACCCAAACATATTTATTGACAGCTTCCTTGACGAGCAAGCTCGATAGTTTAATATCTCCTTTACACTGACGAGCTTGCTCGTCAAGGAAGCTGATCAATGAGCTCGACAGTGTAATTGCGAAAAAAAAAATCCGTCAAGCATTCTCAAGGGCAGGCTCGTGGAGCGAGCTTGACAACACTTCGAGAGACTAAATTTCTTCCACTCCTAGTGGGGAAATACAGTCGAGGAAGCTGATCAACAAGCTCGGTAGTGTATTAGTTCGTCAGTTTCTAAGTCGACATGTCGAGAAGTTACGTCATTTATGTCGACATCAAGTTAATTTGAGCCGTATCTAGCTTTTAAACTGTGTTATTTTTTTCATCCTTGTATTACGAGAAACATCATTCCAGAAGTGTTGCCATGTATTTTCAAACACCCTTTTTTACGTATAACACTCTGTATTATATATGAGGGTTAATTCATAAGTCATGGTAACTATTTTTTTCTTTCGAATGGGGGATAACAGGACAGACTGAAGAAACACATTGGAAAGTTTATGACATTGGTTGTCGAATGGCCTTACCAGATGGTGTATGTGCGTAGAGCTGCATGTCTGAGCACACCCCAAAGTTCAGAAGCTGAGCGACAGTGGTCCGGAATGGAGGTCACGAACAGTGAACAACGTGCATATGTGAAAGTAGCATTTTTCCGCGGCAGGAATGCACGGGAATGCCACACAGAGTTACGGGAATCCCTAAAGTGCGCGTGCCCTACCCTATCCCTACACTAAGCGCGCGTGCTATAAGTAGTTTTGTGTAATTGTTGCTCATACGATTATAAACCAATGTTGTCCAGTTGTCTGTGTTTTGCTTGTTCCCCAAGAGGACCTCTTTCATCCAGCCTTCCGCTGGTAAGGCCATTCGACATCCAATGCCATAAGCTATCAACGTGTATCTTCGATCTGTCCTGTTATCACCCTTTCGAAAGTAAAAAAATAGTTGTCATTACTTATGTCTTAACCCTCGTATTAATGGTTCTTGGTTGGTGACAAGTATTATATATAAAGATGTATCATGCTAATGCATTTGTCTCTGTATGGGGACATATATGCATACTAATAACTTTTTTACTTCATTGCAGATAAGACTATCAAGACCTCCAAATAGGAAAACATGCCGTAATCCGTTATCTTCGTGAACTGAATTTTATTTATGACCTTTAGTGAACTCAGGCTCTCAGGCCGGAATAGGGTGGGGAAAAGGATGTTGAAAGGAATTCGGTCAGGGCCTAGATTGTAGGTACAATCCTGTTATTTAATCATGAGAGCAGATAATTATTTTTTATTCTTTACTTAAATGTTACTTTAATATGCACTTACCCACACAATACACATATATTGTCACTTTATACACTACGATATTCCTCAACGAAAATGGAATGCTTTAAATATTCCCGGATTGTCTTAGTTCATACATGTAACATACATAGAATTTTACAATGTCCGTCTTGAGAACATGGTTAACAAATGACTTGCAATAATTTCTTCCTCATTATAATCGTTTTAGGGTGAACATGGGAGATCAACTTTTCTAATGTTCATAACTACACTCAAAAAATTATCGGTGTTTATTGCCACCCCAAAAGAAGTAACAGAACACCTCTACCTCTACACCAATTCCAGTGGTGGGTAACACCAATTCTAGTGTTGTTTAACACCATCCGGGGTGTCCAACACCGTTTCTGGTGTTGATAAACACCTCTACCGGTATTCAGGTACACCGTTAGGGGTGTTAATAAACGCAATTGAAAGTGTTCCCTAACACTTCTAGCGGTTCACTTTAACACTCCTAACGGTGTTTCTGAATACCGGTAAAGGTGATTGTCAACACCAGAAACGGTGTTGGACACCCCGGATGGTGTTAGCCAACACTAGAAATAGTGTTACCCAGCACTGGAATTGGTGTAGAGGCAGAGGTGTTATATTACTCCTTTTGGGTGGCAATAAACACCGATAATTTTTTTGAGTGTAGGTATTCTTATTCTTTGGGAATATATGATAAATACTTCATGCATACTTGCTTCATGGTGCCAAAGCTATGGAACATATCCGGCGTGTATCAATGTGGTAGGAATACTGTGCTTTTTAATTTTTTAAGGCCAAAAGGACAAATTTGGTTCAGGCCGAGGAGTTAAAATATAATACCCCTGAAATAATATGTACTTGGTGTGTTTATGGAGTTTTCTGTCGTGAAATGTCTCACGTAACATACAAGCTTATAACAATGTTAATTTTCACTTTTGTAGTTATGATTGACGTAACAAACTTGATTCAAGTTTGAAATTGACTTGACTAATTTGAATTGAAATTGTAAGTTTGATTCAAGCTGGACGTACACAGTTGTATTAGCGGGATAGATTTTGCCGCTAATATCATGGTAGGCCTGTTTTGCGCTTGCTGTACAAAGATTGAAATGGCAAGCTTGCAGTAAGCTTGACAGTTGCCAACTAGTATTACTTGACATGATAAGCGTAACGTAAGCTTGTAATATGTTTGAATAAGCTTACTCTGTTATCAGGAGTGGCAAATTTTGGGGACTATTAGATTTCTTTAACATCTCGAAGTAAAGTTTAGTATGTACACCCAATTTAATGGAAAATGATCGACAGAAAGTTTTTGCAAATCCAAAAAGAAGCCTAATGTGGTAATAGTGAACCAGTTTCGAATGCAGATAGAAAATATATTTTCATGATCAGTTAGTGATGTAGGGGTAGGTAGTGTAAAGTGAACATAGTGGGCAAAGCGGCCAAGAGGTGTTGTTCCCTTCCCTTACGTGTGCTTCAAGAAAAAAAGATCACAGAAACTGACTTTTGCTTTCGGTGGCAACTTCACCCTTCCTTACCCTAAATGTTGATTCAGTGTTGGATATTATGCATCTTTTCGGAATTTAGAGTTTTTTCATCCGCCATTTTCATTGAATCAGAGTATACGACAAGAACACTATCAAAGTATGCCGCGTTGTACAATTAAATTTCCTTTTTTCAAAGTTTTGTTAATAGCTACACCTATTGGGTTTTGAACTCGTTCCTGCCCAGGCAGCAGAAAAAATGTGTATTAAAAATACTTTTTATCACAAGGATATGCTGTAAATCGCTATTATTTCTGAAGCAATTCCTATCAAAATAAAACACTGCACAAGCTATGTCATCATAATATTGGATATTGCTAACCAAAATTAATGATATTTTTTTTCTTTATCGTAAGATCAAAAAGCCAAAACCATTTTCTCCCTTTCACGTAAACACAGAGGCACACCTCACATACTCATAAACACGCACACTAACAGAAGCCTCTCTCATAAAAATTCAAACAAGGTTTATACATGATTATCACATGTCGATGCACAAGGTCCCTTGATCGTACACCATATAGTCTGTAAAGCTTTACACTTCTGAAATTATAGAATGTATGTATGCATGGCATACCTGAATGAGTATGGAGCCAACATATTTATAACAAGGTTTTTAAACACGCCATGGAAATTGGAAAGTTGCTTCGGGGTGAAGGTGGAGATAGAGGAAAGTGGAGGGAGTTGGGGTAGAGTGAAGTAGAAGACACAAAGGAAATGAAAAGCCATTTTGAACGTGATGAAGAGGATTCAAGTTCCTTTTAGACAGTTCCGACAGTTCCTGTGACTAAATGTTATTTGGATTTCGTCCATTTAATTCTATTAAGTTTTAAACGAGATTGATCGGTGATTTTTCAAGATTAAGCAGCGCTCGAAAGAAAAAAAAACTGCTTACAGTTTCTAATTGGCTATATACACGTACTAATTGTGTTTACACCTATGAAATGGACAAATCAAAGCAATAAATAGCTGTTCAGTTTAAGTGCTGACTTTCTGGAATAAAGACAAACTCCTTCTTCTACAGTTTATAATCACATTGTCCAGGAAAGATTTCAGGTAAATCTTCAACAAACTCCTTTGTTTAAAATGTTTAAATGGTCCAAGGCATAGATCTGTATATATATATAAAAAATAATAAACTATTTTTAAATCGATGTACAATACTATCTTACTTTCTGATCCATTAATAGAACATTATTCAACTATATCATTTAAATTACCGAATGCTTCCAGAATATACCATTACTATTATTGTATATAATTGCGTAACGGCGATTTAATAATACGGCAACATCATTACTAATCTCAATGTATAAGTATGTAATATAAACTAAATACACGTACATGTCAGAAAAGGACCCAGATCTCGTGGTCCAGGTCGTAACGTTGTGGACATTGGATCGGTAATGGGTAGGCACGTGGGTTTGCACTCCACAGCCGATCATCCTGACAGGTTTTCCAGGGTTTTCTCACAGTTTCACCAGGCTAATGTTCGGATGGAACCTTAAATAAGGCCCTGGACGCTACCTTCCTCATCCTCTCCCGTACTATAACCCGGACTGAGCCAAAGATGCCTAAATGCTATAAATAAATTCAATTCAATGTCGGAAAGGCATCAATTCTTTCAAATATCTTTCTATAATTCACTAATCTCTATTCATAATATTGCCCCCTGCTATATTTGTTTCTCTGCTGCTCATAGAACGTAAATAAAGATTATTATTATTATTAAATGTCATGTGTATTCTGTGAGAAAACTTTTATCTATATATACATATAGAAAGAGAATAAGTAAAACATACATTTAATAATTAAATTCGTATGAAGCATATGTAATACTTAGGTATTTCCTCCAGTTATACATGAAACCTTGTACGAAAATTATTTACACATGGAACAAACATTTCTTACATAAGTTTATTTCTCAGTTTACCTGGGAATGGGAGCTACCAACTGCACGTGTAACGTTAAAATGATGCGTCAATGACGTCAGCGCCACAAGAAATTTCTCTCGCAGTTCTTCCTCTGGAATATTTACAAAAAAAGATCTAGTCGTTTCTTTGCCAAAGTTTTGAAGCGACTTTCTAATACCCGAGCTACCACTTCTTGTGGGGAAGTTTAATAACTGGCAGGGGCCAAGATTCACTTTTATTTGAATAATTACTGAAGTAAGCCTAACTATAGTTTACTGTTCTGTCTACGCAGTTTCTTCTACGTGACAGTAGCTGAGTACCTTAAAGTAAACCTAAACCAAGAGATTAATGAAAATGTAATATGAAAGAAAGATTTTTCAATTTGTCGAGAACACAAAAAGTCGTTTATAGATTTTCATTATGTCGTGTTCATTTATTTTGGTTTATTGTATTAGGTCTCAGCAGCTAATCCGTGAAAGGTTTGTATATTCGTTATGTCTGTTCATCTGTCTGTCGATAACTTTCAACTCAGCAGCTACTATGCCATGAACGTGGTTGAGATATTGTTGGAAAGAACTCGGCGAGACAAGTTCAAACCCGCGTAGACCACCCAGATCGGATAAGCAGGTTCCGAAATTGGGAAAGAGACTTCATTTCCTCACAGTAACATTCAACTCAGTAACTATTAGGCAACGAAGATGCTTGAGTTCTCGGCAAGAAGACTTCAAGCTCGCTTAGATCATCCAGATTTGATGAGCGGGTCCCGAGATTGGAGAAGTTCAATTTCCTCATAATAAGTATAGTAAGTAATGGAGACTGTGGAGAACTTTCAACTCAGGAATTACTAGGTCTGAAATTCTAGAAAATCCAACCCGAGGACGCTCTTCTCAGTTGTGGTTAAGAGGATTGCTGCTACAGTGCATTTTAAAACAAGATCTTTGGATGTATCCATATGCGATCCAGTTGCGCTACACAGTGCAGATAATGATCCAGAGTTTCTACTAGAACTTATTCTCGTGGTTACGTAAACAAAAGTATCAAGCTATGGGGTACAGAAAATCCACATTTGTTGCACAAAACCTTATTGATAATGAAACAATAACAATGTGAGCTATAGAAAAAAAATCATCGGGCCCTATTTATTCGAAAACAAAGAAGACAGTACAGAACTGTGAATGACACCTAATGTTCGGATTTGTTTTATTTCTTTTTTCTTATCCCAGGTTGAAAATACACATGTTTATGGGTTTCAGCAATATGACATTACTGCATTAAGATTCTTGAAACAACACTGTAGCAACTGACTAATTTCTAAGAATGGAGACTTGATATGGCCTCCATGATCCCCTGATCTGACAACTCCAAAATGTTTTCCTTGGGTTATCTCAAGAAAATTATGTGGATAAACCCCAAGGAATGCAACGGCTGAAAGACAATATCTGACTGGCAATATTTCGATATAACTCTGGACATACTTCAAGAAATTGTAGACAATATCTGTTGAAAAGAGTACTAATTTGTAAGCACTCTTGTTGCGTCATCCTGTAATATTAAGAATTACAAATGGTTCGCGAGGACCAGTAGAAATTAACAAATCCGTGCAACATGGATGACGCAAATATAGTTGTACAGGATCTAACCCAACAGGAATTACCCGGTTTAGTGGTAACTGTCTTGGATTTTTAAGAGGCATTTTGGGATATACAAGCTCGAACCCTGCAGTCGGCTATACTGACTGAGCCTTTTAACATTTTTAAGCCCACTAGGCGAATTCCAATATGGTGCCTAAGCAAAGATCTTGGACGACATCTTTTCCTTCCCGACCGCGGAAGAGTCCTCGCCGAACGGCGTCATCCCTACGGCCACTGCTACCTTTATTGCCCTAATATATACAATAAAATATACTGATTATTATTCTCGTAGACAAATTTAATAAAAAATATTTGTGAGCATGTAACTAATGAGAACATATGCTGATTGGCTTACTGTATACGTATAGTTAGCGTTGAAAATTTAGTAATAAAGAAAAAAGAATTTTGGTATCTAACACGTTCCAAAGTGACGATTTTCTTGAGACCTGGAACTGTTAGCTATTTTCTGGAAATAATTAGAGAAAGAAAGGCGGATGCGGGCTTGAAAGAGCTCTCGTCACTGATGATGTATCTTGCTGAGGTGCTCTGACAGCGCTCTTGGGAACTCCTTCTTCAGACACGAGTCTCTTGACCTTACGAGATGAGCAAATAGACAAAGGGGGGTTCAACGCTTACGAGGTTACATAATTTAAGGGAGAAAATGTATTATTTCTGACACATTCTTTATCTTATAGTGTGACATAGTGGAATTAGTTACTAGACACAAACACATGGAAGGAGGTTGAGTGGTGGAAGTTACTGATTTGGAAAAATTTGAATCGCTTCGGTCCAAAATTGTGAACAATTATTATCTCACATGTCTTGAATGTATCTGTCATTAATCATTACTATGGATTTATACCGTAAGGTTCACATTCTCCATATCATAATACGTATCTATTCTTATTCCCGCATAGCAATTTTGACCTGTCTCTAAAGTGACCCAAGCTTACTTTGACAAGTGGGGCAGTTTCATGCAAGCTTAGTAAGTCAAGCCTGAACGGTTTAAATAAGGTTGAATCAACCAGTCTAGTTTACAAGAATTAAGGTTGAAATAGTCTTGACAGGACAAGAAAAAAACATATTGTACTTCCTTTAAAAAAAATAAAAACATCGCCCTGGGTGGGAATCAATACGAGGCCTATTGGTACACCAATCCGATGCGGTATCCACCAGACTACAAAACCTCATAGCCTAGTTAGCTTTAGCTTTCCAACTGTTATTTATACTTAGTTCACCAGACCTCTAGAGACGCCTGTATTGCCAAAGTTTAGCTTATGGCGATGAGAATTCAGCGCACTGAGACTGCAGGAGAAGTGCACCGGAACAAAATTGAAATAAAAATTTCAAGTTTGACTAGCTTCCTCGTATTCATAACAACCAAGCCACTTCTGTAGTTCCAACAAGTTTGTGTCATGTTTGTTTATGAAGTTCAACACAATATCAAGTTTAACTAGCTCAAAGAGACTGAGAACCTTGTTGCAAGCTGGTATACTATCTGAGTTGTGTATGTAATGTATAATATTAAGAAACTTGTTTATAAAATCAGGTAAGATTCTCTACCAAAAATGTACAAAACTCCCACATTTCCAAAGCCGTTTCTTATAAATTTGTTCCTTGGTCGTTCTTGTAGCTTTTTATTGTGTGTTTTCAACTGGAAAGCACAAATAACGTCTTAGCAATATATCTCCTTTCGTTTGCAGTAAGTGTAAAAAAAACCTCCAAAAAGCCGTATAAAATAATTCCTGCGGTAGGAACATAATTTAATAAGATCGATCATCAATAGATGGCAGGTAACGTACATAAATAGTACGTGATATATGAGATTTGTCTGACTAATACAACATGTTTTTTTTTTTTTTCAACAGACAAAGTGTTGTTTGCTTCATATTGTACTCCCAACTTTGAGGTTAAATAACTATCTAACGTGATACCGTACACACTTGTACCTTCAACTAATTTCAAGGAATTTATCAACTTTATAATAACGTTACATGATTTTGTAAGTTTACTTTTAATCCAATTCAAGACTTGTGTGTATGGTGTTTTATACATGAGGTATGCTTATTAGAGAATATAAATTGGTTTATAAAAGATAATGAATATTTTGAATGTGTGAAGTGGATGCACAAAATAGTGCTGTTTTTTTTCTTCTGAAATACGCATTTCGCCTTTAAATCCGCCATCAAGTATTAGACTAATTATGAGCTACATTTTCGAAATGCTATTTAAACGTAATGTTTCGTTGTTCTTCATGGACAGGAAATGATGAAGATACTATAAAAAAAATATTTCCACACTTACACAGAAACGTTATGTTCAAGAACAATATGGTCTGTTTCTTTTTAAGGACAATCTTATAATAATTATAATTAAATATGCAGTTCTCAATCCTTCCCCGGTATAATCTGCAATACCAACTTTTAATTATATTTTTGTAAATAACTATGAACCTTATTAACTTGATACAGGGTGTTCCTAAAATACTGGTGCAAACTTTGGGTTGCTTTGAAGAAAGCATTTGTTTCTTTGACAATGAAATTCTTATGTTGCGAAACCTACCTACGCGTCACTTTCTCAATCATCAACATTACTCATACATATGTGTGTCAGGTACTACTTCGACTATGGTTTGCTAATGCTATACCGCTTACGTCATCATGTATCGATCTATGATGTCATTTGTAACGATGCTTCGGTAACTTTGAGCTCCTGTAGCTCCACAACTACGCATTATTTTTTAGTTTCTTCCAAAGAATTTTTACCTTGTTTTGATGCAGGAATCCAAGAATGCAGAACAAAAACAAAGAACTAAAGATAATTAAAGTAAATAATTTAATGAATAACGTACATAATCTTTTAGTATATTGAGTACGATCATTGGGATATCCTGAACTGAATAAAATACACGATGAAACAGAATTCGACCTACTGTCTTTGGAGATGAATTTCTGACACCCAAACCAAGATAAAAAAAAACTTTTCTTTGTGATGTGTTCGAATTATGTTTCATATTCTACATACAGGGTTTCCAACTTGGAGCCAAAAAATCGACTTCTCACATTGGTAAATTAAATATTTCCTTCTTGATAACTGATAATGGACGCATTAAGGTTAACTTTAGTTTCTGTTAGCTGAATTATATTAATAGGATAAATATTAGACGTTAAGACGTGATATTGTCAATGTTGCCAACCTCGTATAATTATTTATTTTCTTCTGAAATTATACTACCTGTGTTTATTTGTTACTTGGTATCCTCTAAGGTGGTAAACATAGCTTGGAAAGCACACAATACAGTGTTGTAAACTGTGAAAATATATGAGGCGAAATACTCGAGATGTAGAGTTTTCAACGTTTGACCTGGCACCACATTTAGTTTGCAACACTGTGTTATGTATGATTTTACAGTCAATAGGGGGATACTAAGTATGTATTAAATCCTACATAGATCCATTTGAAAACAATATTTTTTTTCAGGTTGGCAACACTGTTTTTTTTTACATTTTACCTTCCTATAGACTGTTGATGCAACCCAAAATTAGGTATTCTTTTAATGTATCGCTTTATGATTTTTTTAAATATGTTAATTTTACATCCCATTGTGAAAATATATTTTAAGATTTCAAATTGGAACTACCGTATCTCGAAAACAAATCATAATTTTATAAATTATAAAGAAATCAACATAAAATTATATTGAGATGCACTTTTAATATAGGTTTACAATAATTTATGATTTAAAAAAATGTTAGGTGGATCTAGACGTCTCTTATTTATTCTCGAAACCTGGAGATCTGATAGAAAGAACAAAGTATTTTTCAATCATTCTATCTCAACTGAATTGAATTGTAGTCACTGCAGTTTATCTTATCAACATCATTGAACAGGCGTTCGATTCTCACTCAGTAGCAACAATCGGTCTGAGTCTCAAATACGGTACCTCAAGACTACAAACATATTTTTAAAAAATCAATAATAATAGATTCAATATTCCTTTTAAAAATACTGTTGTGATCTAAACTGTTTTAGGGCTTGTTTAAGTATAAAAGCGTGTAACCATATTTATATTTTAATTTAGGATAAAACATGGCGCCCGTGAGGTCGCTCCCGTAACTATGGGTTAGTCAAAAGTTTCAAAATTGGTTGACACGTCACTCTGCCCTGATTGGTTCTTCGAAGAATAACGCGCGATTTTTGCGCTGGTTGGGTCAACTGTCACAGTCTGCCCGCACTTGGTATCCAGATATGTGTTTGTGTGTGTGTTTGCGGGGACATCCTGGGAAAAGTCTCTGTGAAAAGAAGTTATCTTAGGAGTGTTGTTCCGATAGTTATTCTTTGTCATTATCAAGTTAAATATTAGCGTTTATGGATTTTTATTATTGCTATTTTGAGGAATCTTTATTTGATCATAAAAGTGATAAGAAATTCCTTAGGGGAAGAAGGTTATAGTGCCGTACGTAAACTCCAGTGTGATGATTATTTCAGTTACTTGAGAGGGAAGAAAGGATATTTCCAGCAGTTAAATGCATATTATGGTAAAAGGTTAACCTTCAGGTCAGCTAGAACGGAAGTGGCTGGAAGTGTTAAATGTGTGCAGTATTTTTATTCAAGTGATTGAGGAGGGGTGGCAAAAGTGAAATTGGGAACCTCTGGAATAAGTTATAAGTAAGATTAGGTAAGATTATATTTCTTTTTCAAGAAGCTAATTACAAAAGGAGACAATATTTTCCCAGGATAAAGTCTTTGCTACTGGCAGTGAGTTTGTTTCTCCTCCTCCTTAATTACAAGAAGCAATCATTTAGTCCAGTGACAGGTTCAGGTTATAGTAGCATTCAAGGTCTTCTTATCTTAATTATTAATTGCAGCATAAACCTCCTGGATGGATGTCTTCTTTCTGATAAACTTATGTGGGTGTTTGGTTTCCCACTTTTAGAGAACCAAACAGTACCAAGGGTGAAAGCGAGATACACTTAACACTGCCATGATGAAAAAAGTAAGTATCTTGTTTCTCACCCACGAATGTTGATTAATGGTTTTGTCAATTTTTTCATTAAAGTTCAAACATTCAATAAGTAATAGTTTCCAGAAAAATAATAAATTTAAAGGAGACGAAACTATATACACATTACAAGCTAATAGCGCCATTCAAAATCTTGTACATACACCAACCAAAAGTGCTTTTTTGTTTTAAATTTTGGAATCTTTCGGCAATGCAAGACTTGATCAGCGTGCATTCTCCATATATTTAACATAGCCTCTTCGAAGATATCGTCACATATAAACGGTTCTAGAATGTAACTGAGTTGAGAAACAAAATGTCCAGAATAAACATTAACTCAACCACTTTAGGGCTACTTTTAAGCTTATCCATTTTCTTGTATATATGTCTATCCCTCATTCGTACTTCTTAACAGTAAAAAGCAAATTAGTTTATAACACTTTAATTAGTTATAAAACTTTGAGCTCCATTTCGTTGGGTCTTGTAACGACTGGCTCTCTCACACAAGTGGACTGCCCCACAGTTTGAGTCTCCAGGTAGTGGCACATCCTTCGTCGTAAGTTCCTTTAATAATACTGTATCCTAAGTTAACCTCTTTTTTCTTTTCAACCATTTTGTCAATTTTATTTTGAAGTTTCTACATTAGTCTCACATACTAACAGGACCTAAAATTGAGTGGAGTACTCCACACTTTGTGGAACTGTAGGAAAGGAGTGTGGAACTATAATTCTTAAAGTGTGGAGTGGTATTAATGTGAGTACCTTACTTTTCTCGGATTATGCATTTAAACGCGTTTAGTGTGTCAAACTAAGTCTTACTGATTCAATACATTCATTATGCAATGGGTTACTCAATTCCATATAACTGCCAGTATATGATATTAAGCCAGAGTTAATACGTATAGGTGTCTCCTAGATGGCAGGGAAAACCATTGCCAATTTTGAGGTGAAGGAACGTTTTAACTATATTTAGTTTTCAAACGTTTTCGGTTGCATTCATATAGTTTTAAAATATGCAACTAACTGCACGTTTATCTGTTGTTTCAATAGGACATTTCCGATATAATGAAATGTGTTGTTTCGTAGATAAAAATTACGAAATTACTTAGTTTTCCAGTGTGACTATTTTTCTTACCGGTTTGTTTCCTGTATTTCATGGTTTAATGCAATACAATTAAATATGTATCCTAATGTGCCTTTAATTTTGTTTGCTCCGAATGCCAAAATTTTCCTACATATAATAGTAATTTTTTGGTCGAAGGTAAACATGTTGTACTGGACAGAACACTGATTATATTTCAAAGCAAATGCTGACTAAACTAGTTTTTCTATACTATATAAAATTTTTACCAGTGTGGAGCTGTGATTTCGTTGAATTTTAGGCCCTGCATGATACTAAATATGAACCACATGCCTACTCGATAAGATAAGATAAACTTAATTGTATGGGCGGTAACAGCAGTGCCTACTCGAATAAAAACTATAGTAAACTTTATTTTGTATGGGTAATTTTAGTAACTTTGACATCGTCTTCTCACCATTACATGAGTGCAATGGTAGTTAAAATACACAAACATCCATGCCTCAGACGGGATTCGAACCCGCAACCGTGGAGCCTTCTCCGGTATTCAATCCATGAACTGCATTCCTTTGACCGATAAAAGAACCTATTATATCAAAGAGTACTAGTACGTTAGTTCGACTAGTTTCTCAATTATATGATAGAAACACTCATATCCATCTGAAAGCACATTTAAAATTATAAGAGTTGGTCTCATCGGGATCTTGTGGACCCCAAAGCAATATATTTGTTATGGCAGAGTGGAATAAAGAGCATTTCAATACCTGCTGCAAAAAACAGTCTAAGCCACAACTGGTTCTTGAGAAAAATAGGAATAAATACCAAAAGCCTGCTCCTTCCAAAGTAAAACAATAATATTTTTCAGGTGCATTTAGTGCCCCCTCTTTATCCCACTAACAAAAAATATAATTGGTCTTCGTTTACAAACTTATCCTTATGTTTTTCAGGAATATGGTTTTGTGGGTTAGACTGTTTATCACTACAGGTATTCATTTGAAGAAAGCTTACATTTTGTTTGTAACTTACAAGGAAGGGTACCCAGGTGTAACATGCCGATTGTGATAAGATTGCACAGACATAGAGAACATCGAATAAGAAGCGACACGTATTTTTTTATATCGGCCAACAACCGCATTGAAAGGGTCAAATAGGGGCATAAACATGGGGTCAAAATGAGATTGTGTGGAATATTGAGAGAACAAGAAGAGATATCGGAAAATGTAAAATACGTGTTTTTGTTTTGGGTGCATACGTCGCCCGTATTCGAAAGAGGCGCAGATTCATCTCAATGCACGAAGATGGGAGAACACTCAGGAAGGATGCAAACGTCGTGCTTAGAGGCAGCCAGTGAGACAGTACTGCACAGTGGGCGGCATATATATATATATATCAGAACATCAAGTTGAATTTTTTAATTTTCATTTATTTTAAGGCCTTTAGGCAACTATGGCTCAGACCGTATGGATGATGATGGGATGAATTGGTGGAATGAAGAAAGTGGAGGAAACGGGAGCACCTCGAGAAAACCCACGCACACGGTGTTTGTCCACCACAAAACATCAAGTTGAGTTGTAGAAAGAACTCATAGATAAAGGATTGCAAGGTCAGATGACGTAGCACGGCATGGCACGTGCAGGTACTGTAAGGAAAGAAAGAGCAGGTTGACGTTGGAATTTCACTCTGGATGCTGTCTGGCTCTGCGGGGCGAGAAGCATATCACAGCAACAATGCAATCTCTACCTGCCATCACACATAGCTTCACAATTCAGCCTGTTATATCTGCCAGTGGAAAGTTGCTCTCGCCCATGCTCATAGTCTTGAAAGAGCTTCATGGTACGTTTGGGCCACGGATTCAACAATGTTCCGCCCACAAAACTTATACATTTGTGCATCATCATCTGGGAAAGTGACAAAACAAATCATTAAGGCGTGGTTCATATCGGTGTTCCTTCCACAGGTCAATAAGCAAACGGTACTGTTAGTCGACTCGTGGACGGGTTATGATCGAGCCGACTTGGCAACAATAATGCCACTGGACTGACAGTGCAACGTTATGACGATACCTACGCACACAACTGGGTTAATACAACCTCTGGACGTGTATGGTGTCAGAGTTTGGATGAACTTCGTACGCAAAGTATCTGATGTAGTACACTTTCAGCAACTCAACATCAATCTATATACACAGCAGAGACAATATGCTGACACTTCAATCCCTTGTGCATAATCAATTGTCGTCTCCACGGTATATACGTGTATTCTAATACGCGTGGTTTTCTCGAAGTCCTCCCGTTTCCTCCCACTTTCTTCATTCCACCAATTCATCCCATCATCATCCATACGGTCTGAGCCATAGTTGCCTAAAGGCCTTAAAATAAATGAAAATTTAAAAAATCAACTTGATGTTTTGATATATATATATGCCACCCACTGTGCAGTACTGTCTCGCTGGCTGCCTCTACGCACTGCGTTTGCATCCTTCCTGAGTGTTCTCCCATCTTCGTTCATTGAGATGAATCTGCGTCTCTTTCGCATACGGGTGAAGTATGCAACCAAAACAAAAACACGTATTTTCCGTTTTCGTTTCTTCTTTCTTCCTGCTCCTTGCCACCCTCTTCGCTCATTTCCGTAGCACATTGTGGCAATGTTGGAAATCCGGAAATGTGTGATTGGTCCATTTCCGGATGTTCTGCTTTCTTCGCATGGGTGCGTCCTACCTCATTGCCTTGCGTCGACTATGGGTAGTATTTCGTACATTTAACCTTTTCCGATATCTCTTCTCGTTCTCGCAATATTCCACACAATCTCATTTTGACCCCATGTTTATGCCCCTCTTTGACCCTTTCAATGCGGTTGTTGGCCGATAAAAAAAAATACGTGTCGCTTCTTTTTCGATGTTCTCTATATCTGTGCAATCTTATCACAATCGGCGTGTTACACCTGGTTACCCTTCCTTGTTAGATACCTTTTTCTTATGTTTAGAAATGGTACATCGGATCATAGATAACGTTTAAATTTTAAAGGAGAACACAAACTCGATAACACATCGAATCGTGTTGCCTACTGAATTCTGAAAATAGGTAAATTTTCCTTTCTGAAAGTTCCCAGAAGATATCCTAAATCACAATTTCACTGGGATCCAACAGACCCCAAGATGACCATTACAGGATAATTGTATTGAATAATACTACTGCTACTTTCCAGTCTTAACAGTCTGTCAGAGTTAGCAAACAATACACATATTGAGCAATAAAACTTGTGTGACTGAATAAGATTTTCCGTTATATATATAAATCTTGTGATTAAAGAAGATTTATTTGGTTATTTGAAAGAGATTTAATGGCATCTTGTTCCTGTAACTTGTTCGCAATTGTTTCTACATGACTTTAAGGAATGTTGTTTTGCTGAAGCAGTATGATAATAAATTTTGCATTAATGAAAAGCATAGAATCTTTATATATCGATGGCACTATAAAGTAGGCACATTTCTGTTATGATTTCTTGATTTTCATTTTATTTACGAGGAATTTACTGTGAACTCTAAACAGTATTGTAAATTTACCGTGTAAACCCTTGCAGTCGGGTTGCCAGAATATTACTGGATGACAAACATTGTTAACACTGTAAGTTTGACAGCAATCCATTGCAGTGGCGGCTCGTGACCCAAATAATAGGTGAAGAACTACCCAAAAATTTCATTCATCAACATACTTCGGTAAACCTAACTCGTTAATATTTTTCCTGGATTTTCAGACTTGCCGATAAAGCCACCATTCGATCTAAGAATGTATTGACTAGCTTTCTAGATGAGGCCCAATTAATACATATTAATACTAATTGACTTATTGTATTTAAAAATAACAAGTGAAGTGATACTTCACTAACTTTACCTGACGAGCAGCCACTCATCCACTGTAAAATAACATCGGGAATACAGAAATATCTCATTACCTCTCACAACAGAGTTCTCAGGTTTCCGTAGTAATATCTCCCTCAAAATACTAAAAAGTTCCTAATTTTGTAACAATTTCCCGGATTTTAAGTTTTCTTTAAAAATTACTGGAAATTTAAACAAAAAGTACCGAAAATATTCAACAAAATTCCTGATTGTAATTTTCTACTCCGTTTTACCTTTCTTGTGACCTAGATTTTCCGGGAAATTTTTCTCTACCCGACAACACTGTCTCACACGTTCCACATTCAATTACTCAGGTGTATCATATGAGGAAGACAAATGTCTACCATAATTTCTAACCCTGAACTTCAATAATAAAAGATATATCACGGAGCAAATTAGGATTATTTTACTTCGCCACAATGCGTTCTTCATCAACTTCTTGTAGCTACAGAGACATGTAATTTCACAAAGCGTTTTAAGTTCAAACGATACACATCCTTCAAACCTTTAACAAATGGGAAGTTACTTAGCACTTGCTATACACAATAACAATTGAAAGAAAGTTAGATTATAGAAATAGTGAAGAAGCTTTTTCTAAATGCTAATTTTACGTAAAATGTCTATTTGTGTTTTGCTGCCATCTATTATCCCGAATTGTACTATAGTTAAAAATGACATTGGTAATTTATTACTAAATTTATGTTCGTCGATCCATTTACGCTTTCCATTATTTTTAAAAATTTGGAATAAGGATGACGTTTTACAATAATACATATTTATGAGCTCTTATTGGTAAATAGAGGTACAGTATTCTAACTGTAGAAACTTACGGTAATAGCACCGTATAAACCACCGTGTAGGTATCTACGGGTCTGGCAATAAAATAATGAGATAATATATTTTCATTAGTACTGGCTACCCTGAAACTTACTAAGACCTTGAATCTGTGCACATTTTGCAGTCACTCAGCCTAGAGAGTAGCTGTTTCTACGTATTGTGAGGTCGTGATTGTACTTCTTGTCACAAAAACGAAATCATGAATATCGCCTAGCAGTATTCTGTCACAGTTGAGATTAGGAAAATTGTACAATATGATGGAATACTTACTGTAAAAAACGATTGTAGAATAGTTGAAAATGATTTGGGAAACTGTTCGTCTGAACTAACTTAACATATGGGAATAAGATAATTTTATCCCAAAATTGTTCCAAAAAATCTCACAAACCGTTTCTGTGACGAGGTCATAAACATGATCTTACAGTATATATAGCTACTGCAAATCAGAGGTGTGCTGGAGGGGGTTCGCGCGAGCCCTTTGTTAAATATTTATATTTGTTCCAAGACTTTTGTTAAAATTGCTCGCGAGGAAAGATCAATATAATGAACATTCTTTTGGGCTTTTAATGACTTGTGAATAAAATTGCGACCCCTTTGTTAAATTATTTGGAGCACAACTCTGCTCCAAACTGACGGGTTGCAAGATCACACCAGTTACGGTGGAAATAAGAAAACGTTCAAGGTCGAACATAGTATATCCTAGTAAACATCAGGGTTGCCAGTGCAACAATATAAAACTATACTCAATACTTTATTGTCAGACCTTGTGTGACCCAAGTTCCTTTGAAATCTGATGGATGAGATCCCTCGGTGAGTAAAAGATAAGGAGAAAAAAACGAAACTATACACCGTCTTTTCTAGGTTTCAGATAACCAACAATGGAACTGATTAAAAAACCTTGGCAAAAGTTTGAGAAATTACAGCTTTGAGGCACGTCGTCTGTGATGAACTGGTCTTAATCAAAAGACCAGTTTCTAATTACCCTGAAACACTGTAGTGACCCATATACCGTGTCTATCTTGACTCGCAGTGATTACAGAGTAGCTTCAGATAGATGGTTCATGTAGATAAGATTTTTCGAAGGTACTTGAAGAAATTTCTTGCTGTGAGAAGCAGACATCTGTTCTAAAATTAAAAACCTTTCTTTTCTCTTCCTTTTCTTTTGTCAAGATAAATTTCACAGGTGTCAGCATTAATGAAACCTTCTCCTTTTCATCCAAGCAGAGAAACCCTTTCTCATGGATATTGATGCCTTTCACAATGGACTAAATTAACGATTCTGTCGCTCTGTGAAAGAAGAAGAAGAAGAAGAAAATTGTCCTCGAAACTATTTCCTTTTTTGGAGTGCCTTTTCTCGCGCGAAATCGTTCATCCTCATATCGAAGACAGAAAACGAGGCAAGAGATAACGAACTAGGACAAGGAATGAAGAAGATGAGAGAGAGAGAGAGAGAGAGAGAGAGAGAGAGAGAGAGAGAGAGAGAGAGAGAGGAAAGATAGACAAGAGATAAAGAGGAGAGACTTGCGGATTGTAGTGTTCCCAGAGGCAAATAACTTGTGGTTTAGAAAGCCTCTCCTGAACTACGTGATCAAGTGGCCTTATTTTCGCTATTCAAATTGGAATGGCGAGTTGAAACGAATGACCAAGTGAGCGAGGTCGATACGTGATACAGCCTGTTATGTTCATACTTCTGCGTGATCTTGATTCATAACTAGATAAAAAGTCAGCAAAGATCAAAGATTTGATTTTTTTTTTTTTAAATAGCAAGCTTGAACGTATCTGTATTTTTCACTTATAAACCAGACAAGGAGCATGTTACGTCTTCCGGTAAGCATTCTTCAGCGGCAAGGAAGGGTAAAATGTAGCCAATTTTTGTTTAGGTACTATATTGACATTCACCTGATGATACTAAGGGAAACGAACAAGATAATCATATGAGAGCATTTTAGAATTAAAAAGAATACATTGCTGTATACGAGTGATAAACTGAGCCGGCGTAGCTCAGTTAGTAGTGCGTTGGGTTCGAATTCGAATGGTTCTGGGTTTGATATCAGCGGCCGACCATCCAGATAGATTTTTCCTCAGTCACACAAGGCAAATGCTGGAATAGTACCTTCAATTTAGATCCTTGCCGACTTTCCATCCTTTCCGTTCCACTATTCCGGCCATTGGAATAGATGCTTAAAGGACATAAATAAATAAATTCTAATTCGAGTGAAAGTAAGAACATTGCTTTTTCTTTACATTCCATTAACTCGGA
>JAGDQP010033026.1:0-20919 GCA_022664845.1 Lepisma saccharinum
CCCTGTCAAATGCTTTCTCAAAGTCAATATAAATCACATCAACTTGCTTGCCTTCGTCCATCGAATTTGCTATGTAGTCCGTAACATGTGCTAAGTTTGTTACCGTGGATTTCTGAGAAACAAAGCCATGCTGCTTAGTTGTAATAACTGGTTGAATATGATTACCAATTCTCTTGTATAAGATCTGTTCAAATAATTTTGCAAAAGCTGGTAATATTGCAATTGGCCTGAAATCATTAATGTCTCTACTATTATTAGATTTTGGGATAGGACAAACCAGGGCAGATTTCCATTTGTCGGGGAAAGTACATGTTTTTAGAGATAAGTTAAATGCTATCAATAGGGGATATTTAAATATATCAACACATCCCTTAACTACATATGAGGGTATGCCATCAGAACCAACTGTCGTTTTCGATTTCAAATTTCTGATAGCATTTTCAACTTCCTTTAGTTGAATTTGGTCAATGCACAGTGTCCCTATTTCATCGTTTCTATTACTAACAGTATCACCATTAAGATTATTATATATGTGAGAGGAGGATAGAAATACCGATTGAAAATACTGAGCGAATGCATTTCCTATCTCATCATTCCTAGACAGCTCCTGACCTTCAAATTTTAATACATTTGGCGGTAGGTGCCTTTTTTTATTTTTGATAAAATTCCACAGTTCGCTCGAGTTGGTATTAATATTATTTTCAGAATTAATTATAAAACTCTTATAAGCAATTCTAATGTCTTTCTTAATTTCCCTACGTAATCGAGCAAATTCTTGATAGAAAGGTGCTGAGTTCATGGTTTTGACCCTGGATTGTTTATGATAATATGCCTTGACCTTAAGTTTTCTAATAATATCTTTGGTGAACCAACACGGATACTTTGAAACAGTACTTATTTTACGAGGAACACACCTATCAAATATTTCATAGACAATATTATAGAATTTACTCACTAAGTTATTAACATTCCGATACATTTCTAAGAATTCCTAATCAATAGCTTGTAGTTCCTGATACAACATCAGAAAATTTGCCTTCCTAAAATTATAATAATAAGTGTTACTTTTCTGCTTTTCTTTCTTGACTTTTCTGTTAACTATTTCTATTATTATAGCTGGGTGATGGATATCTTCCGGTACCAACGGTAACAATTCTCTATTAACTGCAACATTTTCAAGATTTGACAGAACTAGATCTAGTGTGCGATTATTATTATTGGGAACATTGTTGAATGATCTCAAATCATAAAAATTTATAAAATTATATAAATTTCTACACTTTAAAGATGCGCTTTGCTCAAAATCAAATTCGGTACCGGTTATCTCCCGTAAATTGAAATCACCAATGAGGAGAATAGGACTGCCTTGCGGACAAGTGGATTCAATGCATGCAAATAGATTATCATACAAATCTATACCGGAAACCGGTTCAAAATATACAACACAGATAAACATTGGTCTCCCCTTTACAGTTATTCTAGCAATCAGACATTCATATTGATCATCACAGCTACTCAATAAACACAAATTGTATTTTTCAAGAGCCGAGATAAGTACCCCTCCCCCTTTTGACTTTCCAGTTTTATTAATATTGCGATCCTGTCTTAAAACAGTATACCTATTATCAAATAATTCACTGTCATAATGAGATTCATTAGTCCATGTTTCAGTAATTGTAATTATATCGTAATTATGTGATATTACATTACAGAAAAAGTAATTTGTTTTACCGCGCAAGGATCTAGCATTCTGATTATAAATCCGCAACGATTTTCTTGTTTCACTTAAACCACTAGTTACATTTGGAAAATGATATATGGAAGTAAATAGGATAGATAGACTTTAAAATGCGTTTTACGAGAAATCACTTTCCGTGGATATCCACCCTTCATTCCCCTTACTCTTCAAATATAAAGGAACTCTTGCAGCCGATTGTAAGGACGTGGTTTAAGGTGCGTTTTTCTTGGTGCGATTGAACGTGCACGATTAAATACAGTGTTCGTCAACGATCAATCGTTGGTATTGTTTTGCCCGGTGCGTTTGCATCTAGCAGATGTTCCGAAGAGTCTCACAAGTAAATGTTCTTTCCTAACAATCGGGATCTAGACATGGTATATATGTTCTGAAAGTACACAACCAGAATAGTATAAATGTGGGATCCTAGCTGCAGACGGCAAAGGGTATAGAAGTTATAAGAGTTTAAAGGAGGAGCCGGTCGCCACAGTAATCCACTATAGAATCACGTAGCGTTGTTACATAACTTCAATCACCATTTACAAGGTCGGACCGTGGATAAATGGTAAAGACGCCAGCTTGTTATGTGAAAGAACACCGGTTCGAATCCCGACGGGGGCAAGCATTTTTTTTTCGTTTTTTCCCTTTCAAACCAAATTTCTATCTGTTCATATTTATTATTAATAATTGCTTTCTTCCATTTGTCGTAGATTATATAAAATTAGTGACCATGGGTTAGGGTAGGTTAAGTAAGGTCAGGGTCGGTTATGTATCTTTACACTTTCGTTTCTTGCTTTCAAGATACATTTCTATCTGTTCACATTTATCATTAATAATTGTTTTCCAGCATTTTTAGTGAACGTAGGTTAGCTGAGGTTAGGTCCGCACAAACATAACCGATTCTGAACTTAAATAACCTACCCTAACCCATGGTCACTAATCTAAGATAATCTACTAAAAATGCAAGAAAGCAATTATTACTAATAAATATGAACAGATAGAAATGTGTTTTCCAAGGAAAAACAAAAACGAATTTTTTTACCCGGGATTCGAACCCGTGTTCTTTCACTCACCAAGCCGACGTCTTAACCACCACTTATCCACAATCCGACCTGGTAAATAATGATTTGGAAGTTGTATTTACATTGCACGTGTGTTACGTAACAACGCTACAAGATGTTATAGTGGATTAATGTTGCGACCGGCTCCTCCTTTAAACCCTCATAACTATACCCTTTACCGCCTGTCGCTAGGATCCCACATTTGTACTATTCTGGTTGTGTACTTTCAGAACATATATACCATGTCTAGATCCACGATTGTTAGGATAGAACGTTTACTTGTCAGAAAGGTGATATCGTAAGAAATTATATATGTAGAAACCATGCACAAGATATTAACTTTTTTTTTTGTCATTGATGACAAACATTGTATTTACGCATTTTGGGTTGGTGCCACCATCTTGTTTTCTAATTAATTTTACCGAATATTGTACTATACGATTCCTTGCTTGTACTGAGCTTTTTTTATTGTGCACAATTAGGCATTGTGTTAGGTTAGTTCCTTTCAGACTTCACTTCAAGTTCATTTCCGTGTGTAGATACGTGTAGGTTAATTTAATTTAAACATATCAATTAAAAATTAAATTCAGATGGAGAATGATTTGTTACCAAATTTTACAAGTGAAGGACACTGTCTTTTATAATTACTTTGTCGGAACGCTTTATCTTATGTACCATATCTACCATTGCATGTATTGGCTCTATGCAGAAGATGGGGTCCAAAGATAGAATGAATTAACAAGTATAAATTTTTAACAAATATTGACTGTTCTATATTAAATTAACTTCTTTACGATGCGAGGAATGGTATTTCGTAACAATTTGGCTCTTGTACTTAAGAAAATACTCAATTCTTAAAGTAAGGAAAAATCATAAATTTACAGTTTCTCTCCTGTAAATTTTTCATTTTTTGCCTATTTCTGGACACCACATCCTACATTTAAGCCGTAATATTATAGTTTCCGAGGTGAAATTCGAAACGACCAGATACATTTTCCAAACTCTTTGATGGGAGGGGATTCCTTGGTTCCCCCATCCCTGTGCCCCTGTCAGCAGGCAACGTGAAATTACGACCTATAGTATTCATACCATTTATTATCTCTATGAAATTGCGGCACACAAAAAATTGACTTAAATGATACAAGAAAACTCTTATGGTTTGTCCACTATCTCGGCAATTTCCGCCCAAATGTTGTCATTCAGTCGTTGATCTTTGTATTTTGGATGTGAAAGCTGGTGGATCTCATCTGAAAATTTCAGAGATATGATGCTACCACTCCAGGCAACTTGACGAATCGTAAACGACTGCGATTATATCCACGCTCCAATAGTACGACTCTTCAGAGTCAACGATTGATCGTCAGTCGCTCGGAGGAAACTAGCCCCATTTGAAAACAAGGGAATAGTACTGAACGACTGATCGTTGCGATCGCAACGATCAATCGCACCTTAAATCGTTTTAAACATTTTTTTAAAAATAAAAACTTGGTAGGAGTTGTGATAGGTACTAAATCTGCAGTAGCCTCTATAGCGTTTCAATCGCACTTTCGGTCTATTCATAAGCACTTACTACAATTTTTTTTCGACGAGATTTATTTATTGAACACGATAGGTTGGATACCTAGTTGTGGTGTTCAACATACATGTCATATTCTACACACATATATTTATATGTTTGGAGATTCATAGTGATAAATTCTGTCAAAACAATTCGTTACCTTATATACGAATGAAATTGACTTACTTTTATATTAAATATATCTATATCAGGACACGTTTTAAGAATACATTTATATAAAGAGCACATTTTCCTAATAGGCGAATGTATCTAATACATTCGTTCTTTGGGCTGGGAGATGGAAAACTGCATCACGAGGTCGAGTAACTCTGTGCGGGACGTGCAACTCTATTTCTGCCAATAAACTTTCCGAGTTAGTATTGCTATGTAGTAGTCTGTGTAGGAAAGATAATAGAAAATTTACTCTTCTGTTTTCCAGAGATTGTAATTTGTATTTGTTTGCCAGCTCAAAGTACTTTTCGAACTTTAAATATATTCCTGTTTCTTTGTAAGTCAGAAAGCGAACAAATTTAGACTGTATAATTTCTATTTGGCGAGTGTTCTTCTTTGAATTAGGATGCCATACTACTGCAGCATATTCTAACTCTGACCGAACATACGCTGTATATAAAATTTTTAGAACATTAATATTTGAAAAATCGCTTCCTAATCTCATTATAAACCCGAGGTTTCTGTGAGCTTCACTAATAATACGCTTAATGTGCATATCAAATGAAAGGTTAGGCTTTAATGTCACACCAAGATCCGTAATAGAATCTACTCGGACCAATGGTGAATCATTAATATTGTAATCGAATTTCAAATAGTTCCTCTTTTTCGTATAAGACATTACACTACATTTTGTAATGTTTAATAATAACCTGTTTGTTTTGCACCAATTGGAGACTGCAATGATGTCGTTTTGTAAGGCTACAGCATCCGATTCGGAAGAAATACTGCGATAGATTTTTAAATCATCTGGCTACAGAAGTTTGTTAGAAGATGTTATTACAGCAGGCAGGTCATTTGCATACAACAAAAACAAAAGAGGTCCAAGGTTCGATCCCTGTGGTACCCCAGATCCTACGACATATTCCTCGGCTATAATATTTTTGTAACGCACACGGTGTTTACGATGACACAAATAAGACGCTACTAACTGACGAAGTTTCTTTGAAAAGTTGAAAGTTACAAGCTTGCTAAGAAGGATATCATGATTATTGACATCAAAGGCTTTTGAAAAAGTCGGTATAAATTACATCTATTTGACTTTTATTATCTATTTGTGTAGCTAAGAAATGTATAAATTCAACAAGATTAGTTTCAGTCGATTTCTTTGGCAATGGGACGAACGTGTGAATATATTTGTTCATGGATAATAATTTCGAATACTTTGGCTGGTGCAGATATTATGGATATTGGGCTATAATTTTTAGGATCATTACTCATGCCAGCACTTTTTGGTATGGGACAGATATCGGCTAGTTTCCATTTGGTAGGGAATTCACATATAGCTATTAATTTGTTGAAAATTACTTGTATCGGATATTTCAGTATTTCAATACAGCCTTTGATAACATAGGGCGGTACTTTGTCAGGGCCAAAAGATGACCGAGGTTTCAGTTTCTTTATAGCTTTTTCAACGTCCCTCAGTTCGATGTGTTCCAGGTCTAAGATTTCGGAACTACTGTGTTGCGTTAGAGTATCAAGGTTATATTTTGACACATTGTGTATCACTTGAAAGATTTTCATAAATGCATTCACAATAGCTGTTTCATCACTTAAGGACTGCTCCTCTAATTAAGTACGTTGCATTCCGACTTCCTTCTTTTATTTTTTACATATGTTCAAAAGCTTTTGAGATCAATTAGAATGTTAGTCTCGCAATTACGAAGATATATTTTATAAGCATTAGATATTTCTCTTTTGGAAAGAGCATGTAATTATCTAAATTTATTATAATAATAACTAACATCGCCGATTGCTTGCTTCCATTTTCTACGATGGCATGCCTTTCTCCTGACGATTTTGATTATGTGATTTTGAAAACCAGACAGGGGACTTCAGTTTAGATCTTTTACGTGGTACACATTTATCGAAAATGGCTTACAATATTATAGAAATAATCGACAGCTTCATCGACAGTTAAGCTATCAGATACACTCTCCCAGTTTCCTGATGCAATGTCGCGATATAATTGCTCGCAATTGGCTTTGAAAAAGTTGTAATCTATTGTTTGTTGTTTAATTGTATGTTTGACTTGCTTGGCGTGGATGATGAACATCTTCAGGAACGATCAAGTCATGTTCATGTCTTACAATAATACTGTGAAAGTTAGAAAGTACTAAATCTAAAGTTTGGCCATATTTGTTTCTAACATTGTTAAGAGATTTTGAATTGTAAAAAATCATCAAGTTGTATAATTTATGACAGACTGTTGTTGAACTAAGAAAATCAAATCAGTTCCTGTTACTAATGAAATATTATAATCGCCTATTAGGAGAATACTACTTTCTGGTGGTAATACACTATATACATAACCGAAATAATCTTGATATACTGATAAAGGAGAAGCAGGCAAGATATAAACAACACATACAAACATACAAGTAATGTTATGTACAAAAACTTTGACTAGGACACAATCTATACCAGAAATATCAGGGGAGGAAATTATATGCACTCGAAATTTTATAATTTACAGCCAACAGAACCCCACCACCAGATTTTTTACCAGAAGCAGATATATTTCTATCAGTTCTTATCACAACATACCTTGAATCAAAAAGTTCACAGTCAAAATGACTGTCAGTGAGCCATTGTAGGTTCTATTTTACTAAATTTGATGAAATTTGCTATTGATTAAAATTCAATGACAACGCTATTTATTATATAAAAGATTAAAAGGTAAAAGTATATCTTGCACCGTGAATGGTTTATGGGAAATGTGCAGGTAGCGCTTCACATATTTCGACCAACAGTACGAAGTGAGGTGGGGTGATCAGCCCCACCCTCGGCTGCCTTTACCTTCCAAAGTGCCAAGGAATTAGGGCCGTCTGAAATATCGATATACCGAAATCAGTATCCGTATTTTCGAAAATCGACCCGGTCTAAAGCTTGACCCTATTGACCCGGTCTGAAAACACAACGAGCTCCAGTTTCGTATTTTTCGTGCTTTCGGGGTAACACCTTCGGTCCCGGTCACCCCTCAAACGCAAAGAAATAATCAAATGCTCTAGCCTTACTTTGTCCTCCGGGTGACGAGATCTAAATCGGATCAGGCCTGGTCCCAAGCTACACTCGGTCCAAAACTTAACATACTGTGTTATAAGCACAATCATTTTAATGTTGATTGGAAAACCAAAATATGACGCGAAACAACTATTTGAACACTTAAGGCCAGTGCAAAGACGGAGAGCCTAAGATAGGCTTAGGCTTAAACATTAATTTGGAATGCACCAGTTTAGTCTAAAACCATTACGTCTACGTCTTTGTAATCGGGCGTTATTTTTAATTTGTAAGCCTTGAATTTGAATTTATTTGATGGCCTTTAGGCAACTTTCGCTCAGACCAGTTGAATGATGATAGAAAACTTGATGGAATGAAGAATAATAAAGTAGAAGGAAATGGGACAATACCGAGAGAACAAATGCACATGGTATTTGTCCACAAAAAAACCCACATGGCACGAGCCGGCATCGAACCGGGGACCCCATGCACCAAGAGTGAGCGCTCTACCTCTTTTTTACCACTTTTTTTTATTGCTGTTATTGCTGTACAAACAAAGAAAAACTATAACAGTGCACTAAACAAACACTAAATACTGTATAATACTATGAATTCACATTTTAAGAACGAATTATTTAACTTTCTCCTGAGTATTAGGCTTCTCTTCTGTGTGTGCAAACACTAATTGACGAGCTTGAGACGTTGATTTCTAGTTGCAATAGGAACAATTAATATACCGCTCGAATATAACTTGCATAAAAGTCTTTGTTGGATTTGAACTCAGGACCTTATTATTAGGAGTCCTGCACTTTACAACTTTATTATTATTATTATTATTATTATTTTAACATATATGAACTACTGAATTTCTAAACAAAATGCAAATTATCACTAAAATCAAGGAGCGATTATTAATAGACAGCTCGAATGTAATTTTCATACATTTTGTACATGTTCTTTAGGTATATTTTCAAATCTTAAATGTTGATTCTGTAACTGAATGTCTCTTTCCATTAATAACATATACATATTGTAGCAGTAAGCCACATCAAAAATCGTCTTTTAGTAGGGGAAAAAGGAAAATCCAGATATTTAATTAAATGTCTCTCTTCAAACTGTATTCGAGTAATACGATTAATTATTTGTTTATATTTTTTCATATTATTTCACCAGTGGTACAGGTTTTAAGTCGATGACGCATAGTATCCACCTGCTGACATAAATTACACAAATGGTTATCTGTAATGCTTAGAGAATATAACTTTTTATTGTAGGGAAATATTTGATATATTATTTGAACGTAGAAAGTATACAAATGAGGTTGTGATACTAAGTCAACGAAATTTTGCCATATTAACTGCCAATTACCTTGGCTGTGATGTTTATTAACATGAGTATTTGCAAGGTCTTGCTTTTCAAATTAGTAGCCGTAGATTTGCTTTACAGTCACTTGATCTAGTGGAACTTTTCCTACCAGGGCATATGCGATTTCCGTGAAGGTGTCTGTTAGATAGGACATTCGTACTTTCCATGGTCTACGGTTCAAAGGTAATTGTAAAGTTATATCGTGTAATATACAAGGTGTTTTGAACAAAGTTGGGTGTTTCAGAACATTATGGTACGGTGTATTCTTAGGACTTCACCCTGTATTTTAATATTTTTCAAATTAAGCTAGCTCTCTCTTGTTTAACGGTAACATTAGGTTAGTTCTAACCGTAGGCAATAAATATTTACGCCATATAAAATATCCTATAAATTTTGCAATTTGAGCAAAGCTGTTCTGTAAAATCGGAAATAATTACAAATAATAAGTCCACACCACCCACTTAAAACGTAACAATTGACGAATCATACCCTCAATAGAAGCATGTTAAAGCAATTTTGAAACTTATTTAATTAGTAAACTATGTTACCAATAAGGCGTGTTTCATTATTTTTCATAGTTTCTTTTATGCTTGTGTGAAAATCAATTCCTAAAATAGTTAAGTGGTTAACACATTGTCCCACTTGACTATATATGTCTCTATTATTGGGGTGAATAGGCAAAATTTTAGTTTTCTTTTGGTTTAATTTTGTACCTGAAATGTTACCGCATTTAGCAATTAGATTAAGTATTAGAGTGGTTTCGTTTTCTCCAGATATTGAACAACTTATATCGTCCATATACGTCATAACTTTAAAATAATGACCATTACAAAATATGCCTGTTAGATTATTTTCTATTTGGATTACTATGGGGGATCTACAATAGAGAAAACTGTTGACTATTTTACAGGGTTACCTTGCTCAATGGTGCGTAAGTTTTGTTGATTAATATGTATAGTCAATTGCCACTGTCCTGCAAGCAATATATAAGTTCATTAAATTTTATTGGGAACTTATATATGGCCAGTGACTTTTGTAAGCAATCGGAAGCGATACTTGCGGAATCGAAAGCCTGTTCGAGGTCTAAGATCATTATAGCCCACTTTTCTGGAAGTGCGCTCGCTCGGTGGCTGTATTCTCTGACGTTCGCCAGCGTTATTGCTGCATCTGATTTTTGTTTAATATATATATTATAGCGCATTGTAATCGATTAGATATGATGTTGTGTAAAATGTTGTTGTCCCCATTTAATAGGGAGAGCAATCTGTATTTTTTTTTTGTAGCTTTACTCGTGTCATTTTAAGCTCTTAGGATTCCGCGTAATTCACAGATTTTTTAGACCATTTTGTTACCGTATGGTGTGCATGAATGTCTATAATTAATATATCCTCGCGTACGGCTATCACCACTGCCTTATTTTGTTTAAAAATATGCGAAGTATGTATTGTATAGTTTTTCAAGTTCCAACCTTCCGTGTTCACCTCCTTTAAACAAGACACATGTACCGTATTTTGTGTTAAAAATCTGTAAAGTGCGGTGATTTTTTATTGCAATTTTATATTGGCAATATTGAATGTCACAAAGTTAATCGTTTCCATCAAGAAGTAAACAAAGAAGGCCACAAAAAGTCTTCTTTTTCTGTTACCTATCATTATGGATTATTTTTTGATAAACACAAGTTACTTACCGCTTTTGTTTCTGATTTACACAAGCCTTTGCGATACCTGTCGTTCACGTACTCATCACACCTTCCTCCAAAACAGGATCTTGAGAGTGCTGCACCGGAAGCTCCTATTACGTTCAGCGTAGGATTTTTATAGTTTAATATCATTTTCCACAACACTTGGAGCACTTTGCTTCTTAGATTCCTTTCCACTTCTTTTTCTTTTTTATATTTTTTATGTCCTCGTCTTTTGGGAACTTGTTAGAATTTTCACCACACTCAATATAATCTCTCGAAGTATCCGTCGTCAATTCTTCAGATAAATCACTTAACACTTTCTTGGCTTTTCCTCCCCTTCTCCCTGGATGCTAACTGTAAGTTTGTAATTAAATTGCTTAGAGGCACACTGTCCTCTTCGATGCTCAACAAACCGGTTTCCCGAAGTGGTTCTAAAGTCTTTTTTCCTCTTCTGTGAAGGGAATGGCCTCTGGCGTTGTTATCAGCTGATTTTACAACTTCTCCCTCGGTACTACATAATGCGACGTTGCCAGTTCTCTGTTCCTGGTGATTTTTTCGATAGCTTGACGGGGTGCTTGTTCTAATGTAGGATATGCTTACTCGGATAATGTGGTAGCCCGAGTTGCATTTACATTACAGTGATATGGCACTGTTTTTTGTGTATTTTGCAGAACTAAGTTTTGGTCACCGTCTTGGCAGTTATGTTCTGCTGTATGTGTCCCTTTGCATATGCGGAACTCGTCTCGGGGAAAATTAGCTAACACCTGAATTTTTAATCCATAAACTGAGAGAAAATAAGGGATCCTTTCTGTCACTTTGTTGATGTTTTTATTCGTTTTCCATTGCAGATATTATATTGATGAATTTGAGAGTAATAGCTCTTCATGACGGATTGCATTTGACCGTATGGTTTGAATATGTCTGCTACCTGTTGATCACTTAATTCAAGCTGCAAAATAAATGCGACCACCTGATATTGCCCGTTATTTTCAATACTTACCGGGAGTTCTTGAATAAAACCCCCTTCTTCGTATATTAGTTTTCCTTTACACGTTTGCACTGCTTTCTCAGCTGCTATTAATGAACTACATTTTATATACGAAAATTTTCTGTAATTGTCGTTTTCAATAGAAAGAATATTCACATCTGGTATTTGTAACTGTTCTGCTACCAATACGTGAAAATATATTGTATCGATATTTTGCGTTAGATTTCCAAGATTAATGCTCAATGTGTTATTTTTCGAACAATTGTTGTCATATTTAACTGCCAAAACCACACTTCACTCACACCAAAAAACTTCACTCTCCACAAGCCAGAGCGCTCACGGCTACATCCTGCCTGATCGCTGGCTAGCACAGAACTGCATCTGAGCCACCACAGCTCCTTATAAGCAGTGAGATAGATTCAGTGGCGTGTTTCAGCCCTTGCGGCGCCAGGACACAATTTCTCAAAGCTTTGGATCTCAGATATTTGGGTCATTCAAACATCATCATAGCGTTTCCTAATTCGTACATATTTTCGGGGATTTGTTTTCGGCTATCAAACAATAGGTCTTATTTTGGTTTCTTTAACTCTTCATTTTGGAGTGTTGTGAGGGTGAGAGGGAAAGAAAGATCATAGAAAGAGAGGAGAAATTATTAGGTTATACATGGCTTGCAAGAGTAGTGCTTCTGAAACCAGTCATATAATATTCACTAATACATATATTGGTGCGACAAAAGGAAAACAAATAATCGACAGCATCTTTTTGTCTGTTCAAACTCGACCTTCCCTTTTACATCCCTTAACCAACCGTGACTACTCTTTGCCCTGTGACGTGGTTATCAGTCACTACGCAATTAATATTGCGTTGTTAAAAGGGAAGAACAAAAACATGTAATCCCACTCCCCTATTAAGCATGCAGGGATGTAAAAAATACGAAACTCCTTTCCCAGATTAATTTGCTTTTGAGAAATAAGCATATATTTTAGAAAAAAATAAAGGACGATAAAAATGTTCCTGTCAACTAACTTTGGACAAGAAAACAATAACAATCAAATATACAACTATCTCTATAAAATATATGTTTCGCGTTTTAGATACATTGAATTAAACTGGCTTTATTTATGGTCTTTTATCATTTTCGGCTCAGGCCGAAATGTTGTAGGCAGAGGATGGGGAAGGTATTGGCCAGGGCCTTTCATAATTTACCACCCCGGCATCTCAGTTTCTGATGCATCATAATAACGAATTTTATTTTATTTATGGCCTTAAACGTTTAAAGATCATACTGGGATAGAGGAGGGAAAAGGATTTGGGAAGGTATTGGCCAGGGCCTATGTTGAAGATGCCATCCCGGTATTTGCCTACTGTGACTGAGGAAAACTCTGGAAAAGCCTAAGTCAAGATGGTCGGCCGCTTGAAGGGAGCCCACGACCTTCCGAACGATACGCCAACGCTCTACCACTGTCTTGCGGTGGCTCGGTATCATAATGAAGTCCGAATACTGGTTCTTTGAATCTGCGACCGAAATCGCACGAATTTATTGGACCGGATGTCGGAAATCCCGAAGATCCGGATCGTCGGATATCCCCCGATGAAATTCATTTTACCTTTTCTCCGCAGTCACATTTCATTTGTTCTTCCATGTTATTATCTATTTTCCTTCTTTGATATTTCGATATCGTTTGGTGCTATTCAGTACTTCCAGACACATATCTAAAAGTTAAGGATTTTGAGGGTCTAACTTCAACGTGGGTCTGGGTGTAAAAAGTACCTTAAATATAGATAATTACGTCTTAAATTATACTTTTTTGCATATTAAAAGGGATTTCGTGGTGGAGATCCATGAGTACTTCTGTATCGCTCAATATCATTGTTTCTCGGTATTTTGATATTGTCTGGTATTTCAACATTATTCAGTATTTCGGTATATCGATATCGTTCGGGATTTCGGAATTTTGATATTTCGCTTTCGTTTGGTATATCGATATTTTGGTATCGATCGATATTTCATTATTTATTTATTTAGGAAGAATACAACGGGCGTATGCCAAGTTATGGTATTCTGTAAAAAGTAAATTACAATTTAGTTTTTCTGTATTACCAGGAATGCTTAGTAGAATATAATCAATCCATACTGTCAATAGTATCAATAAAATATAAACACTGTATATGCTACACAAGATAAATGCATCACAATATAAAGTTAAGTTTAAAGTTAACACAGCTAATTCAAGTGGAGTAATAATGCATACGTAATATATGTAAGTTAATACTATACACTGTAAAAACACAAAGTAAATATACAAATATAGATATAAGAATAAGATAAGATTGATAATACAAATATAATTAGATATTTTATAATTCCCTTTTAGGCTTTAATGTGCCCATCGTAAGTTTCTTTTTTTACCATCCTCTGTTTATAAACTAGAACTTGCAATAGTAATTATTCGTGCTTTAGAATAATTTTATTAAATTATTCTGAAAACTTCTTTGGCTTTGATTAAATATGTCTACCTCGTTTTTCATTCCACATAATTTATTGTACGAAAAGCTCATTCTCCAAATGGGTGCCTTTTTTAGAATCTCAGTTCGCGCTTTCCTACAGTGGAAAAGGCCTTTGTTATCCATTCGGGTTCTAGTATCCGGTATCCGAAATTGGATTTCAAAGAGTAAGTCTATACTATCTACGCAGTTATGAATTAATTTATAAAGAAAGAGTGAGTCAATAATGATTATCCTGTTCTCCAGCGTAAGGAGTTCAAAATTCTGAATTAGATTTGCATAATGTTCAAATTTAGGATAAAAGCCAGTTGTTTTGTACGTTAGGAGTCTGAGGAATTTAGATCGAATCTTTTCTATTTTCTGACAATTAATTTGAGTGGTGGGTCTCCAGATGATGGATGCATATTCAAGTTTCTGTCGAACCAATGAATAATATAACTTTTGGTATGTACTAGTCATTCTGAAGTCCCTTGCTGTTCTTTAAATAAATCCCAGAATTCTGAACGATTCTGCTGTTATATTGTTTACATGACAATTAAACGTTAGTTTAGAGTCAAAGGTAACCCCAAGATCTTTTATTATTTCTGTTCTTGGTAAAACAGTGTTATTGATTGAGTAAGGAAACTGAATAAATTTTTGTCGTCTAGTAAATGTAATCGAAGTGCATTTTTTGATATTCACGTCTAGTTTATTTCTGTGACACCACCTATTTATACTATCTAAATCTACTTGTAATTGATTCAAATTTAGAAAATATTTTAAGGTCATCTTGTCATTTCAAATTCCTTTCATACAAATTCTCTGTAGAGAACGGATTGTACACGGTGTTCTAAGTAAAATGAAAGAAGTTTGATTAGGTTTTCCGTAAAATTGAAGTGCTTAAGTTTGGCAAGTAATATACAATGGTCTACTGTGTGAAATGCTTAGGCAAAATCAGTATATATAACATCAACCTGACAGCCATTATCTAATGTTTTAGGTATGAAATCCGTGATTATTACTAAATTTGTAGATGTTAATTTGATCTGCATAAATCCATGAGTTTGATATTACTGGTCTAACGTGAGTTATGATACGGTGAGAGAGACATTTTTTTAAAAAAATAGCGAATGCCGAAAGAATTGTTATTGGTATATGATTTTCAATTTATTTTGAATTACTAGATTTCGGTATTGGGCATACTAAAGCAATTTGCGTGTGCGTAATGAAAGATTGAATATTATGTGTAACGGATATTTCAATAGTTCCGCACATTCTTTCATTACATAAGGGGGTACGCCATCTGGACCAGTTACCTTTTTTAGGCTTTAACTTCTTTATTACAATTTCTACCTCTTTCATATCTATCTGAGAAATCGACAAATTGTCAAGTCTATTACTTGAATATATACAATCTCCCATTTCCATTGTTTTGTATTCAGTGTAACTTTCTCTGTATATGGACCGAAAATAGGAAGCAAAAGTGTTAGATATATCCTCATTATCGTCGATTAGCTTGCCATTAAATGAAACCGGACTGGTAGGAAGATGTCTTGATTTGTTTTTCGCGATATTCTAAAATTGACTTGGATCAGCAGCGACTTGATTTTCGGTGTTTAATATATATAAGTTATATGCATTAACAATTTCTATGTTTGTTTCCGTGCGCAATCTATTAAATTCACTTAAATAAAATTGTTTATTTAAATCAGAGTTTTTATACTTTCTACGATAATAGTTTTAGTTTGCTAATTATTTCTTTTGTAAACCAACACGGATCATTTTTCGTTGATGGTTTTCTACGGTGTACACTTTTACCAAATACACTGTAAATAGCAGAATAAAAGTATTCTACTGCCTCATTTACATCTGTTATGTGTTCCAGACAGTCCCAGTCTACTACACGAAGTTCATGGCACGATATATCAAAATTAGCTTTCCTGAAGTTATAACCGGTTAAATTACGTTTAGATTTCGAATTGGTTACTCTATTGTATTTAAGAGTAATGAGTAAGGCTGGGTGAAATTCATCCTCTTTTAGAATAGGATAGTTCTCTCTATTTACTTCTATGCTTGATAATTTTGAGAAGACTAGGTCTAAGGTTCGTCCATGTGAGTTGACTACATTATTGTAAGAAGCTAAATTGTATAAAGAGCTGAAGTGATAAAGCATTTGAGATGTTTCTGTAGAAAGTGCAAAATTAAAATCTGTGTCTCTTATTTACGGTAAATTTCAGTCAACCATGAGAAGAATAGTGCTTCCAAATGGGCAATAGCATTCTACACTGTGATACAAATTTTCGTATAATTCTTCTTTCGATTTGGGTGGAAAGGATGCAATACAAATGTATATGGTGACACCATTAGAAACAAGTTTCGCAATAATGTATTCAAATTCTGAAGCACAAGAGTCAATTACCTGTAGGTTATATTTGCGAAAGGCAGCTAAAAGAACACCGCCACCCATCGGTATATCGATAGATGTCGGTATACAAAACATACCGAAAGTCGGTATGAAAATCTCAATACCGAATACTCCTACCAGGAAAACCAAGGACACTGGTACTCAATTTGTTAAGAGTCTGAGTATACCTCAGAGCATGGTAACACTTTAGCAAAATTCGCCAGTGTCTTGGCCGGGATTTGAACCTGGGTCACCCGAATCGTAGTCAGACGTACTAGAGCCTGTATCAGTTTTTTTTAATGTATGTAATAAATAGCCTTGTTAGCGAATTTTAGTAAGTAATAAATTTGATGAGTAATCCAAAGATACTCTAAATTAAGAATTTATTAGATCCTTTTGGTTAAAATCTGTAAAAATGTCGGTTTTAAAATAATATAAAAGGTATGGAGCTATGAAACCATAGAAGCAAATACATGCCAATGAAGTTTTTCTTTTCCTGGCAGTTTCTCACAATAAATAAAAAAGGAAGAATTTAAATTCTGAACCTCTTGTTTCATGTTATAGGTAGTGAATTAACATTTCCTGATTCTAGCATTCAACCGAAAAGAACAAATTAAAACATTTTATGTCTCCATCTGTAGACTTTCGGGGCCATAATATTGATTATTTTGTAAATTAGCTTTCACACGGGACAAATTGCATAAATGTTTTACTTATGAAAAACACCCTTTCGTACTCTTAAAAATATGATTCCTTGAAAGACGAAAAATAAAAATAACATGTTTTAAACACGGTCTAAAAACATCATTTAAAACAAATGTTCGAAATGTTTTAAACAAAATGTTTAAAACAATCGCCTCTGTTTAAAAAAAATGTTTTAAACATTCCAACCCTGTAATCAGGGCCATCAGATTTTGTTGGGAAAAGTTTTCTTTCGTGTCAAGATCGCTCCGTCGTTTAGTTTGGGTCTACCAATGCAAGTCGCCCTCCGATAAACGTGTCCCACATTTATTAAGCAAAGATAAGTTTATGTAATACGAGATGTGCCAGGCTGTATCCGATGATCTTTCTAAGTTGCTTCCTGGACCGTTTAAGCAAGCCCGTTGGTTGACAGTCGAATTCTGCATCCTCTGGGAATTCTTAGTATCGACGAAACCAACTGCCAACTTCAAGATGCTCATCGAGTTCCTGAGAAAAGCTTAGGTACCATCGCATCAGTTCTAACTCCAAGATTAAGAACACATCGAAGAACTTGTAGCTAACGAATCAGAAGATAAAATACACACCAAAATATGAAAACAGTGCTTGTGTCTTGATTTGCACAAAAACACATTCTCGAACTATTCTGAAAACATCATCCTGGTTATACTTAAAACAAACGAAAAGAAGTACGTCAGGGTATTGCAGGCTTAACCTTGAAAACAAGAAAAAACTGCTTCCAAAGTCCAAAAATTTACCTTAACAAACTTAAATTTTGATGCTGGAGATTACACCGATCTTGTAGAGTAGGAAGAAGTACGTCACCTCACCTCCAATTGCCAGAAAACTCGCAAATGATGACTTATGGTATTTAAACTGGAACTCATGATCGTCTGTATTCGTTGCGCCCATTGCTTGAACTTCAACAATGAGGCAATCGAGCATTTCGTAAAAGAGGATGGCGTCGTTTTCTGTCTGTAGTCCTGAGGCCCGTGACGGTTTCATAAGCGAAAGACTCCTGGATAGATCAATTATGGCACTATTCGAAATCAAGAGATAATTCAAGGTATGAACTTAGACCCGAGTAGCATAACAAAGGGTGGGTGGGTAGGGTGGCACACGCTTTGCAGCCACCTCAGTGTCGTATAATCCTCCATTGCATAACTAACACAGAGCCAGTAGCGTAACTGCGGGTGTGTGGGCCTCCTTGCAATAAACTAGAGTGGCACCCGCAAAGTTACTCAACTTCGAAACTAAGCTTCGTAAGTAGACCCCTTCAACCGAATCTCCCCACTTGTATTGTGGGCTCGTTAGTTACGCCAGTGCAGAGAGCTGCATTTCCCCAGAAATATCGTAAAACGTATCGATCTTTGATACTCTTTCTGTGAGTTTCATGGGGTATACCATATACTTAGAAGGCATTAGCAAATGTAAAACCATGAATCTTGGAAAAAGACCTTGGCTGTATGTTTTGCTAAAACAGTTAAATAAGCATGGGAAAACTGCAGAAGCAGGAACTGTTTGAACGGCGGGAGGAATAAATGAAAAATGAAATAGGGGCAACTCAAGCCAGTAAGAAATTAGTTCCCGTCGTTTGGCTTCATTTACATTCCTGTTTGGCAAAAAGAAAAAATCTAACTTTTCTAACTCGCCTTCGTTCTCTATCGCTGACTGGGGATGCAGCAAGTACTTTTGTTTGCTCATTCCGGTGTGGACAGAAATACGTTCACTTCATACAAGCAAGCTGAAAATAGTCGCTGATTTTTTATTGCTCATAGTTAAAATGTTTTTGAATTACTGAAATATCTCAATTGGTTTGTAAAATTTGTTAACTTATGATCTGCTGCATTCAACAAAATTTTGGGGAATCTCATTTTTTGAATACACTGTATATGTACTATATATGAAGGGGATAAAAAATAGTCGAGCGACCAAGATTTGTCGAAATTCTGGGGAATTACACCTAACTTTTTTATACTAGTGCTTATAACGGTACAGGAGTACTCATTCATTATCTAGCCTTAAGAACGTATTTATCGAAATAATAAAGGCATTTCGTAACAATTAATCGCTAAAGCTACATATACAGTGTATATACTTTATTCACGCTAACTTAACATCATAATTTAGTACAAGGCTAATTATTTCTTGAGTTCTACGTACTACAGTGAGTTGCAAGTAAGGTCTTTCCAATAGTAATATACGGGAGGACATAATTTGATATGAAACATCAGAAAAGCTCCTGTCCCAGATAGAACATTAGCATTGCTACATTTGGACTAAACTTACCGTGAATGAATTTTTTTATAGAAGTGTATGTGACTCAACTGTTTGCAGGGAAATGAGTAGGGGACCTAGTATTGAGCGTATATACGTCTCAACAACGGGCGGAAGCTGGAGTAGAGAAAGTAAAATCTAGCCGTACGCGTTATACCTTGTTTCTTACCGTCAAACTAGTTCTCAATAACACTACAACAATGAGTAGCCTAGTACTAAATTCCGGTAGGAACACTGAACAGTGACTAAAATATTGTGGATAGATACATAAATTTTCAAAATCTTAATTTTGGGGTAGCATAAGAAATTTACACATAATTTTGCACATAGCTAACGATAATAGAATATACATGATATAATGAAATTATTCTCACTGAATGTTGAACCACGTATCCTGTTCGGACACAAACATACTACACAGAACACAATCGCACTTGTATACTAGATATCTGCCCGAACATTAATAGCACCACACATTATCATCCCAACTACCAGTTAGGAAAAGATCAACACCCTTAACATTTCGTTCTGCACTGGTTTCCATCATAGATAAAGGAGAATACAGGGTATGTATAGATGTACTGGAACAGGGGTGGGAGGGAATCAGTGAACGTTGGTAATTAAAGACACAGTTTGTGCCGAGGGCATTGGATTGAGTGGCAGAATCCAATGAGGAACGAGATAGCTGGCTCGTTACAAGTTGCTGTTCTTTATGTAATTCAGCGTGTCCGATGAAGCCAAGAAGTTACTTAGTTGATGAAACACACATTTTTAGTTTTTTAATTAAAACGTAGTGATTTGCTCTTCTTATTTTTTCTATCTTAAGTATATTGAAGCTATGCTTTGACATGGAAAATATCATATTTGTTTTGTTATGAGATCACAGAACCGCAGAAGATCGATAGTTTACAATAAATACTGTGTTATCATAATCACAATAAACAAGTCTCGTTGGTCTGATGGATATCGTGTCGGCCTCTCGTGCCTAGGGTCACGAGTTAGAACCCTGATAAATTCAATTTTTTAAAAAGAAAATTGGGTTAATGAGTTGGAACCTGGCACACACAATTGTCTATTTTTTTCAAGAAAAAAATATACTCCATAAATTAAAAAAAAAAAACTACTAAAGATTTGTTTAGTCCGTCAGGCCATTCTACCAGACCGATTTTGACCATTCTTTTTTTTAAAATATCCGGCTTAACATGTAAATGAGCTATCAATAAATTATATTCCCATGCGTAAAGTCTGAACTGAAGGAGAAGTGTTTGAATGTTCTCCCTATATATTCCTTATGGGGAATATTTATTACCGAACAAAAACACCAGAGGTGCAAAAAGTGGAGCCAAGTTCTTTAGCCCTAAAAAGGTGTGAAATGGGAGACGGATGAGCCAAGTTCCTTGGTGACAGCATGTAACAGGAACAAAGGAACTTGGCGCGAG
>JAGDQP010033027.1:0-16614 GCA_022664845.1 Lepisma saccharinum
TGCTGTAAGATTATTAGATTGGACCAAATATAGAAGGAGGTTGTTTTCAAGTTCTCTTTTTTCGTTCATCGATTTCTAGCTTTTCCTCCCCCCACAGCTTCCGTTTTGTTCTTACATTTTGTGCTCCTGTAAGCTATTAAGCTTTCCATCAAGTTGAAGGAAAGGAAAGGAAGGACAGAGAAACTACAAACAACAACAACAAAAGAAATTCATACTGAAGGAGCTTTTTAGTAAGATTGCTTTGCAGTGATTTCTTCACAATGAAAGCTTTCACTCTTACCTCACTAAAATATATAATTTTGAATTTTATTTGCGGTTTTAGGCATCTCTGGTTTAGTCTGGGATAGGGCGGGGAGATGATATTGGAAGGTAATCGGCCTTCAAGTTTCTAGGTACCATCCCGGCATTTGCATGGTGGGACTGACGATAATCTATGGAAAAACCTCTGTCAGGATGGGCGACCAATGGGATCGTTCCCAGAAATTTCCGATTGTTAAGCTATCGCTCTACTACACAGAGAAAAGTATTTCTTTGTGGTTGACAAAAATAAAATGAATTTGAATTTTGTTTAAGGCCTTTAGGCAACTTTGGCTCAGGCCGAATGTGTGATGGGGGAATTAATGGAATTAACAAAGTGGGAGGAAACGGGACAAGCCTGAGAAAACCTACGCACACGGTGTTTGTCTGCCACAAAGCCTACATGGAACGAACCGGAATCGAACAGATAACCCTTTGCACCAGAGGTGCTCTACTACTGAGCCACCACGGTCCCTATTTTTTTTAAATAGGGCCCAAACAATATTTTATTTAATTTAAACGGAAGTTTATTTAAATCTATTTTATTGACACTAGTGATGGTACAGATCAAGACGGGTTGGCTAGTTGGCAGCTCGATGTTTTTCCTCAAGACCATAACGATTGTTAACCGAATTCAGCTGAGTTCTGCTGATATAGGGAAGTTGTTAGAACTTAAAATTTCCAATATCATAACTGCATAGAAGTTCAATATTACCTTATAATGAGGCCTACTGTACTTTTAACAAAAATCAATATCGCATTGAAAGTTTTTTCGGATACTGCGTCAATAAGTTGTATAACAGATGTATTCTAAAACTTAGAACCGGTCCTGTTCGCTAAGATTCTTGTCTGTTCCATAAAAACAAATACGTTGTGTTCCAAACTACTACGTTGTATACGTTTGCCTAAGTTGTATACGTTTGCCGGAAACACATGAAATGTTCAGAAATAAGCAAGATTCTAACTAGAACCAAATAATCTAGAGTGATTAACTGATGTTCTAAATTCTGTAACTAAAGCTTCTAGTTTTTTCTTATATGTGTAGGCCGAGAAGTAAACAGTTGTATAGCTGGCGTTATACGTAGCGTGTTAAGTTCCAGAATATTGGGATCTCGGTTCTATTCTCGCTCAGGATATTTGGCAGTTATTTGGCAGTCCCAAACAGATATTTTTCTCTGTACAGTCCGATTCTAAAGGACTGACAAACAGCAACTGAGAAACGTTATTATAAAAAAAATATTTGAAAAATCAATTTAAATGCTATTACAGTAACTATATACTGAAAGGTAGTACCCTGCAGCTGGCCGCAAGAGTCAGTATGCATTGTAAAAAGTATACTTTTTTTTTTTAACAAATTCAAACATATTTAATGAGCTAATTTTTGTTCAATTCTTCAATACTTTCTCACCTACGATCACTACTTGAGCGCTTTTCGTACCCCTTTTTCACAGAAGTCAGTGGTTTTGGTAGTCTAAGGAAGAAGTAAGGAGTTGTGGGATTGGCGGGACCGGGTATGCAACGCGGGTTATCCAAGTGATACACTATTACTTTGAGCAACGTAGCTCCAAAAGAACACAGTAAATTTGTAACTTTTTTCGCTATATATTAGAAGATTTCGATGTAAAATTACTTGAACTGGAGCTTACCAGAACATACCGTGAACAGAAAGTGTTCAAGAATTCTTTAAATAAATAATTGTAGAAAATTAAGTGTAGAAAATGCGTTCAGAACTCACCTTTAAAATTATATGTTTTACTTCTCACACTTCTTGAACACATTGCTTACATTATATGGTACATTACTATGATTATTGTAAGCAAGATATCTACAGAAGTGTAAAGTTTATACATTATGTTTTGCAGTTTGTCCTCAGTACTCTGGGGATTTGTTCACAAGCTGGCGCTTCTAGTGTGGCAAAAGAAAATCCATACAAGATGGTCACTCTTGTACTTTAAGATTAAATGTTGTATCTGCATGTGATAAAATATGAAGTTAGTGCATCACAATGCAGAAAGACAGATTCAACAGAAGTTTGTTCGATTCACAATCGGATCTTTGTTTCGTTATTGGTAGAAGTTACTCAGTCTTGATCTTCTAATAGCAATGTTTAACTCTTGACACAATGTGAAACCTTGATCTCACTAATTGAACTATTAGTAACATTCTAAACCATCTGATGACCTTATAAGGACGGAACCTACAGTTTTTGGTAAAGTTGACTCCGAACTACTCCTTTCAATGAACCACCTAGAACCCGTGATAGATTTTCTCATATGTTGGTCCATGATGTATACTACTATTTTAAATAATCTAGCGCATTATTGTCATCTCCACACTAAATATGGTTGCAATATCTTACTTACATGCGTGTGTAAGTTTCATGTACAAGTTTAACGAGAAACACAACGGTTTTCAAATAAATAAAATAGGCACCACTTGGTATTATTGAACGTTTAATGTTTTATTAATGATACAAAAAGAAGTGAGACGTATTACGAGTAGAGATTATTATCTGCTACAACATTTTATTTTTTAAATTATATGTTTGATATGGTCTTCATTAGAGTGCACAAACTAGTGGAGTCGACTTCGAAAAAAGTTCTCTGTAGCACATCTTTTGCATTATGTGATTTGTAGATCGTTCAATGTGGTTAGTTTCTTTATTGTATACAGTAATTTTAAGTAGTCTTAAAAGACAAGGACTGGGTGGGGTGGATATAGGACAGAAGAACATATCTAAATCGTGATACGACGTAATCTCTTTCAGCCTGAGTGTTAGATGCCTAAAGGCCATAAATAAAATTGTATTCAATTCAACGCCTCACTCTCAAACAATTTGCGCTCAGCTGCTATTCTGACACAGGCAGCGTGGATTCAGCTCTAGTGTGTAAAAGAATTTCGTTGGGCGATAACATTGCATTTGGCTCGAAGAAGTTGTTTATCATGTCTTAATGTTGAGTAGTTGTAACGGATTTCGTGTAAAATATAGCTTGATGGCAGCGACGTGGTCTCGTACAGTCCATCAGTCCATGGTCAAGCCAACACCAGGATGGAGTTTATTTAATACGTGGTGAAAGGCAAGGAAGCATTACCAAGTTGTAAAGACTGAAATTTCATTTGAAGCTGTTTTGTTTTTTTTGTTCAGTTTTATGTAAATACAATGTATCTTTCAGTAATGTCCATTGATAAATATCATGAAACCTTCCTTTCTATCAGTAGTTGTTGAAGTGGCCTACCAAGCTTCATTTACTAATCTCCTTATGTGTGAAGGTTATGCACGTAGAAATGTCTGTATAGTGTAGGTGGTTGAGCATCTGTCTGCAGTGGGAGGTTTGCTTTGGATGCTCGCCATGAGTGGTGGGATTAATTGTTTTTATATTGTGGTTTCTTTCCTCGTCTGTCTCTATGAATCCTCTTGTCAATTTTTTTACCCTGTATTTTCTTTCTATCTTTCTGAATATAAATTCTTTATTTTGTAAACTGGCAAGAAAATAATATGTCATTCGAAATTATGTGCGGGGGAACTTACGTAATCTCTACATACGAATATCTGTCTATTATGTTTGGCCGTGTATTTGAACAAAACTTTCGAATTAATAAATAGATTTGATGAATCTTTTAAATACAAAAGTTCTGTTGGTCTACGAAAGAATTTGTGGTCGTACAGAGTATGTACTAAGTAATACGACGATTTTAGTAAGGTATCTTCAATGTCTAGTGCTTTTTCGCACTTCATTGCTTATGTGTTGTGCATGGAACTTTTGACCTAAATTTGTTTCCGTATGATCCATTAATATAAAGATATGGTATATAAGTAACACTTGTTCCAGATACAAGGAATTGGGATAATGGATCACTAATGGAGGCGCAAACGTTACTGTGAGATATTAGATAAGGTCATAAGGGCACTTTTCAATCTCGATATTTTGCATTATGTGAAAAGGATTCAATATTTTCTACGACATTATGAAGGTTGGTCCTTCTGCTACTGTTTTAAAACTTTATACCCGAACAACAGATATAATCAAATAGAAGGTATATCAGTTTAAACTCAGTAAGCAGCAAATATCATCTTATTCACCCAATGGGGCAAGATGATATTGGTGGTGGGCCAAATGATACGATATATATTATAGGAACATGCTCGTATATTGCAATTAAAGACCGTTTATCCATAAAAAACATATTTTCCTGTCGAATCCATATTTATACATAAAACACAAACCTCTGTTACTAATATTTCTATCAAGTAGCTCTAAGGAGCTTGAATATCCGTTTCTATCCGTGCTATAATTTCATGCAAAAACTTTATCACTCAAAATAACACTAGCCTCATTACATTTTGTAATCAACTTCAATCATACTAACACTTTCTGTAGAAGTATTAAACATTTAAAGATATTACATGAAACATTGATGTAATTCTGATGGATAGAAAACTGAACATATAATCTTTCAACACGTACCAAGATTTTTTCCATCTAACTTGTATTATCATGCTCCATATTGCACCTAGAGTAAAATAGCTTAGTGTAAAACATTACGCACTAATATCACACTATAAACGTGTGTTTCATTGTCCTCAAGGCTGTGGCAATATATCTGCTAATGCCGGGAATGTTCATTATTTAGGTTTATACTAAATATGACTTTTCTTTAGTGTCCTTTAAATTATAGTAACGAATAAGAATTTTTTAATAACAGCATAATTCTTGTCGTATTTTTAGGTTCGAAATATCGGTGAATAGTGTATTGCTCTAGCTCTGTTTCCTCTACTTCTGGAAGTGAGAACTGGTAATAAATATATTTTTAAACAAAAGAAGAAAAAAACTTCCCCTAATACCGTAGATAACAGAAGTTGCAGGTTTTTTTGGCATTTTACGAGCCAGCAGGGATACACACTCATAGATATATGTGTCACCATGAATATGTACCTTGAGAATACAAAAGATGAGAGCAGCAGCGTCGTACTGGGAGTTACAAATAATGCACATATTCAATTTTCAGAACGACGTATTATTTTATTTTTAAAACTGATACAATACAGTGAAATACTTAAGATTTTCTCTAGTCTGGACTTGATCCAGTTTGGTGTGTTCTAAATTCTAGGTACTAACTGTTAAAATGCATCTCATTAATTGACTAAACTTTGCTCCCTATGTTTCATGTTTTTATATACAGTATGATACGGTGTGTTTGTCTATAATTAGTATTTAGTTATTAATAATTTACATAAATGACTTAATAGTTAACGAAATAATTATATTTTCAATAATTCACCGTACTGAGAAATCGTCAGAACTTCCTTTATCACCCTCCAGAGAGTTGAAACCATTTTCGGACTTACAATGTCTTGCGTCTTGCTCTACTAGTTTAGTTAGAAATCAAACGTTTCTTCACAAACATGTTTCTTGTCAGTGATTTAATGTTTGTAAGAACTTAAACATATTGTATTTTGTTAGGTTTATCACCTTGATTTCCGTGGTACCTCTATTATTCCTTCCTCCTCCAACCTATATAGGTTATATATTCAGAGGAGCAAATTGATTCCACCGGCTGAGGCGAAACATCTTAACCCGAAGAAATGTTGCACAGAGAAACAAGTGAGAGGCTGCAGTTGGACGACAGCGAAGAAAAATTGTCGACTTGAAATCGCTTCTGTTTTATTGAGTCTTGACGGAATTTCTCAGCCTAGAAGAAAGCAATACACGTATTTGGAGGTATCCTGAAGACACGGCTAGTTATTTCCCGCCTTTGCGATTGTAGCTTTATTTCCTATAGAACCGTTAAAAGTGAGATGGTGGGGGGGGAATTGGGATGACAGATATATATGCGCGGTCAGAGGAAGAACGTCATGTGGTAAAATGGAAATAAACAGTCGCTAATAAAATGCACTTCAGCTAATGAAAAGAAGAGATGGCCGCTCTCAAGGAAACCATGGACTATGAAAACTGGCACCTGGATCAGGTAAATTGCTAAGATACTATTAACCTTTCGATATAATTACAAAGTTTTCTTCTTTAATAATCAAATTTGTACCAGTGTTCAGTTCATTTGATGGTTTAAGTCCCTTGCTTCAAATTTCGTAAAATGCTCCTTAATACATGAAGTGTTTCTTTCCGTTTAAAGCCAACAATATTTTGACTTTTTTCTCAATAGAATTCTTTAAAGGAATTATTATTGGAATTAATTGATTTCAAAGATATAAATACTAATGTGATATTTAGAACAGCGTGTTATCGTTCGAAGAGAATTGTTGAAGTAATGTGCTCGTACGTTCTTAAAGAGAAAATATGCATTTCTGCAAGAAAAATTGCGTCGAAAGAACCTGGCTTTGGGACTTTCGTTAAAGATATTATTCTATAATTTGCCTCTTGAGATGGAGAAAACTCTTATTTGGGGAAATTTGTATGTAAAATGGATGGTAATCGAGTTCAAAATTTATATACCCAAGTTTGGATTCCAGAAATAACACTGTCTTCGCTCATCCAATGCCACTTTCGCTTCCACAAGTTTATCTTGTATCTAACTCTCTCTCTCTCTCCCTTCCCTCTCTCTCTCCTGGCGTTGGAAGTTTAATACAGAATTACATAAAAATTAAATTTTCTGTTTATTTATTTTCACTTTTGAGTACTCAAATTTAGAACAAGTCGGTCAAGTGTGGTTTTAGGAAGTGTGCCCGAGGTGAAAGACACGGTGTCGAGAGCTGAAGCAGATTGAAGTCCTATATTGTTAATCCTCTGCAGGATCGGTACACTCTCTAATGATGTTTGTTTTTGCGTGTTGCCAACTGGTACGTCTTCCTCCCGTCATTGTGCTAATTCGTTTTGTCAGTTCTGCATCGGCTGACATTTGTGCCTATCCAGAACTGGTTCCATTAATGTCAGTCCTGATTGCTTTCCTCACTCTTGTGTTCGTGAAGCCATCTCTAATGGCGTCGGCTTTCTTTGACAGTCAATAATTCACTTTCGTGGTTGCAATGCAAACTAAGTATAAACAAAGTCAACTCTTTTGAAAGTTTTGTGTTCGTGTTACCCAAGTCTCCCTTCGTGGTGAAATACAGTCAATGTATAACAGTCTGTTATCCAGATGACAACGTCGTTGCTAAACCTAAAAGTAAACTCGTATAGAACATACGATAAGAGCTGCAACTGGTGTCGAAACCACAGCTATTCTGTAGTAATCTACCTTTTTCCTAATTCCTTGTGCCCTTCACACTTTTAGCAGCAGCGTAGTGCCCTTCACTTACAGCATAGTGTAACATTCAGGTTAGGAATAGATGTATTTCTTCTTTTAAAAAAATTCAATATAACTTTCATTGTGTTCTAAATGTACACACAAATCCGCTCATAGTGGTCTATAGAATGAGTTGATTTGTATACATTGCTGTTACAGCGCATGTGTTGTTAAGGGGATTCCCTTATACAGTCTAAATGTTGTGACAGAACATGAGACTAGTGGTTTCTTTTCACCTACTTTTCTCGTTTCCTTCACAGGATTGAATACTTTTAATTACAAAGGAGCTAAACGCCGAAATTAATTAACTTATAAAAATATTTTTTAAAACTCAGAATACATTTCAAATGCCATTTCACACTGACTATTAACAACAGCAAGAAGAAGGGTTTGGAATTCGGACCTGGCCTTGTTGAAGATACCAGATATCGAACCCGAATCATCCAGATTATAAGATGGACACAGTACATATACTACCTTCGGTTTTACATTACGTCCTCGGAATCCTCATGACCTCAAAACAATGCGATTGTGAGTAAATCTTGAATGGTGTCACACCATGCCTTTAGAAAGAGTAAAAAAAAATCGAATTGAACCAAGTCTACACTGATGGTTGGGAAATTAAAATCCACCAAGCCGAATGTAAGTATTTACTCAGTCATAATATATCCATGTGAATTTGGAGGCATGAGTTCAAATTCAGACATTAATGTAATCGTGTTCTTTAATTATTATTCTTTGTCCAGTTCGGTCGAAATGATAGTTGTAATTACGACTCTCCTTATACACTAAGCCCTGACGTGAAGTGATAAACTGTTGGGTCAAGTATAAAAGAAAGCATATCTAATACTACATTTACTGACAAGGTACGTAGAAATAAACGTAAAATTAGTGTTTCTCACGCAAATCGTGTACTAACAGACGAGAGGAAACTTGGATATTTTAAGAAAATGTTCGATAGGAGTGAAAATAAGTACTAGGCGCGACTAGATTTTGCGCGTAGTACTTACAGCAGAAACAAGCGTTTTTGAAACAAAATTTAATTGTATTAGAAGCGGAGGAATACTTTCCTTTTTCTTTGTGACGCCTATACAAGCAACCCAGAACCGTATGCTTAACTGAAACCTCCTTGTTTTAGGATGGAATACGTGCCACGAAACAAATAATACGAATGAGAAAAGGAAAAAGTGGAACCTGTGCTGAATTTGGAAAGACGCTCAGTGTGTTAAATGTATTGCTTGAAAATTTCACAGCAATTGGAAGCATTGCTCGATATGCTGGAAACAGGTCCTAAGTGTGTAAGAAGCACTTCAGAGAATTACAAACGTTAATTTGCCTGAGGTGTCTTTCTAACGTATTCATTAACCCTGGTGGTGGCACTGTTTACATCAATCACGCCCGTCACTTTTATTTCTTTGTTGTTTTGTTTTCTTAATTTAGTTGTTTTGTAACCGAGTAGGCACCAGAGTAACAAAACAACTACAGAAATCCATTTATCACAAATCCAATTAATAGTCGCGGTATGTAGCGACTGCCATAAAGAGGAGTAATATTGAGGTACTTCTCATGGCGTCAGCAACAACCAATGTCATTTCCTATTAAGGTCGTTTGCTAGACACTCCAATTCCCTCTTTTCTCTCTCGTCTTTCCGTTATTCAATGCAAGTATGTAAAACATAAGGGTACCAATTTGTAATTGATTGATTTTTCGCCAAGAGGATATCTGGTTTGAAATCTGACTGCCATTTTAACTACATACATAATTAATTCAACTCTGTCCCAGTCCAATCTTTCTGCGAATGTACCTCCACAGTTACAACGAAATGCAGCACCTAGTTGAATACCGTTGTGATTTAGCTTGACTCTTCAGTTGCATAATGGATTAAATCAGCCATTATCCTCTGATTGTTACATTAATGAATCTTTATTTATAATTTCCGGCACCCAGTTGACCGAAGGCAGGCTGTGAATCTGATACTAGGTTCTCACTCGGTGGGAGGGTCCATTAAACGCAGTTGTTGGAAGCCAAATTTATCATAAATGTGGTGTCCCGTTCTTAGAAGCTTACAAATTTGTTTATGACGTTTTTAATAATTGAAACAAATTTATATAGACTCCCTATTTCTCTTCAACTTCGTCTTTCCTTCTTCCTTCGTGTATATTGCTTTCACAGCTGGAGAAACCCAACTCATTCTTAACATACTTATTTATAATTTTTGCCTAACTCGATTTCAAGGGACCTCGGGGTAGCCGAGAGGTTTGCACGCTCGCTTTCTGTGTCGGCGTGCATTAACGGAATGATTCGGAGCCTGCTTTACTAAAAAAAAATGTAGGTCCCGTCCTTAGAAACCCACCATCTCATTTATAACGTTAATAAGAATTCACTCATTCGGTTTGTAGATAGAGGAATGTCGTTCATCGTTGAGAATTCTTGGACATGAAATATATCTGGAAGAGTTCAGAACAATCATTTCAGTATTTACCCCGTAAAATAGGGTTGATGAAATCTCTTTTAAAAATGTCATTCAGAGTGATTGGCTTATGGAGGACAGAATCAGGAAACGTTATGATACTTCCTACAAGATAGTTGTACTTCAAAACTAAATGTGAAAACTAAATATGAACTTAATTTAGGTTAAATTTGGGTGTGTTTAGATATTGTTTGTCCATGTCGTTTGGCAACCAACGCTTTTCTTCCTGTCTTTCCATGAGTATATATGAGATATAAATCGTAAGTTATAACATTTACAAGTGAAGAGAACGCTTGCAAGTTGATCAAATATGACTCAAAGTGTAGACTTGCTCAGTGGATTCTCGCCTCTCTTCAGACGTAATCTGTCTGTTATTGTGTTAACTTAGTTTCATTAGCTTTCTAAAATGAGAGTATTTCTTCATATTATTATTATCTCGCTCCGTCTCAACATTACACACAAAAAGGACCCTATCAGCAAGACTCGTCGGGCCGACGTAGGACCAACGGCGGCCCAATCGTGTAACAGTTGAGCCACTGTTGACTCTGCTCCGGCCCGACGACTCTTGCTGATAGAGGAGTGAAGCACAAGAGCGGAAATACTTACTGAACTAGTGTTGCCGACGAGTCGAGATTTAGGTTGTCTCGTCTCGAAAATATCTTGTCCTGAGAGTGTCTCGTCTCAAACAGATGTATACTTTGCATTACGAGAGCTCTGTCTTGACTCGTTCTTTATGGCCATTTCTCTGTCTCGTCTCGTTTCGTGGCAACACTGATGATTTACCAGAAATGTGAAAATTTGAGCCAACTGACTCCCTTTTACGTTAGGCTGTGTTGCTTAAATTATGAAATTTGACGAAACATGTCACCCTTCCCATAAGAAATACTACAGCATTTACTCTAGCTGAACTTTTCAAAACAATAAAATATTTTCTCTTAATGGCGATCCATCTACCCTAGTCCTGAACGTGAAAGGCGAAGCAGGTGGTGTTTGATTTTCTGTACGCCTATACATATAATACGCCTATGTCTCTCCTTTATTATTTTTTTACATCCTTTTCTTTAGTTCACAATGGTTTGTGGTGTCATCAAATCTTGGAACGTTAATTGAACTCATTTCCCGACGTCATAGAATGATGAAATTTTGCAGAGCGACGTAAGTCCGGTGACAATACAATATTCGATTGTTACTTTCATATATTTCTATATCTTTATATATTTTAAAAGCAAATTTTAATATTTTTTATTCTCAACTTCTTTATCCTAAAAAGTAATTAAAAAGGATAAAAAACACTATTTCTAAAGATGGACTAAAAAGAAACAAATAATAAATTGAATTAATCTCATGAATCGGAAATTAAAAGCGTGAGTGTTCTTGCTTACCTTATCATAAAATCATAATATCTAAGAGCACCCAGGCTTTTATTTTCCGATTCATAAGATTAATTCATTTATTATTTTTTTACTTTTTAGTCCATCTTTAAAAAACGTGTCTTTTTAAAATCCTTTTTTAATTATTTTTGTAACCAACTGTTGGTCATATACCTTGGTCATTTTCGTTTCTCTAGATTCAGTGGTTTGGAAAATGTTTTGGCGGCCATTTTGGATTAAAGATGACGACTTTTTTTTAACGTTTTATTATATTATCGTGACTTACTCATGATGACTACACCTTCATTTAAAATTGCATTTCTCTAGCTCGAATGGTGTGGAAAATGATATTTGGGAGGCCATTTTGAATCCAAGAGGGCAACTTTTTCAAAATGTTGTAATATTTTCTTAAACTACTTGTTATGATACACCTTTCTGCCAAATTTCGAATCTCTAGTTCAAACGGTGTAGAAAATGAATATTTTGTCCGCCATGTTGGATCCAAGATCACTTCCTCTGAAAAGTAGGTAGTATAATGTACTCCCAGTTTTTACGGACCCAGAGATTCATATTTTCCTATCGTTTTTGTTTCTATTAATCTGTTCCCTACCAAAAACTGGGAGGAAAGAACCGCCCCGTTAAACCAAAACTTAGGTTCGCCACTACCTCTCAAAAATTGGGAGTATAAAATTCCAATTCAGAGGTACAGTTTTTTAAGGTGTACAGAGCAACCTAGTACAAAATAGAGGAAAAGGATTACTCGGCTAAAAACCTTCAAGCACTCGGATGTAATTAGGGATGGCCAGATCAGGATTGCAAAGGATCCGGATCCGAATTTCTGGATCCGTTTGACCATCCCTAGATGCAAGGAGACAGATCGTGATCGTATATTCATGGAAAATTACTGCTCCTTTCCACCCTTCTGTTTAGATGAAACAGAGATATTAAAAAAGACATGCATCAACTGATAAGTTATACTTATATAGTATTCCAAAGAAAGTAAACAAGTGTAGAAATGTATATACCACACTTTCACCAACTTTTAAGTAATTTATTTTAATGTAAGCGAGAGAGAAGATTTACGTCATTTTTCTTAGTAAAACATCAATAACACAGTGCGTGCACAGTATTCAATCTGAAATTTGATTCAGTGATTCCCTTGACTCAATTTGTGACCAAGATTTGTTTCTAAAGGATTTGCTTACACTTATCAAGATTTATAACGAAGTAATAAAAATTATTGAAAATACTTGGTAGTGTACATTATTATCTAGTATTTTGCAATATCCGGCTGGTATGCAATTTTGTTCTAGATACCAGACGTAACATTTCCACTAAAACTCTTGTTTTTCATTTAAATATTGTTTCCACCGTAAGTGCATATGTCCACTTATTTTACCATGTTTTGTCTGTATTATCCCTACGTGTTTAACTGTGTAAATTTCGGTAACTTTCGAGCAGAATTTTTGGGAAATGTTAACTTTTCATGTTCATCCATTTTCACAGCTTTGATAGCAGGTATTGTCTCTTTAAGATTCTAGGTTCCCGTTTCTGAAGCCACTAAATTTGGTTATCAATAATATAGAAAAATTCATCCTGAGATTTATGTGGTCGTTACAGTGATTCTTTCTCATATCAAACGTGGAAAATACCTGTCCATTCTGACGGAATATGAACCACCGACCGTAATGAACGTATCTAGAATCTTCAAAAAGAAAGGAAAATGCATTTATGATTATTTATATATCTGTTAATATCCGTGTGTGTGTGTTTGATTTCTAATTTTAATTTCATAATGTAGAAAGTTATGATATAGTGGTTCTTATAATATCCAATAAAGTGATGTTTTAATATAACAGTTTCTAGCGTCGTTATATGCAAATGATGATACAGTGCTCGTAATATAAGTATGACCCTTACGCTAATGATCTATTTAATAAGGCGTGTTAGTTGAGTCCCAGCGATTTTTTCCCTGCATAAAGTATTTTCATAAGATAGCAAATAAAAGTGAAATAAGAGCTCTAGGCATAGAACATAATACAGCTGCAGGTTGCTTATACTCACACTGACTAATGTTCTTTTAAAGTAAACTCAAATTACTAATGAACCAATTATAGCCTTTATTTTGCGCTATTCACTGCTCATGGTGTTTTGGATACACATATGTTCACATATCGTATAGCCTAACATCGCTTCCTCCCGCTCCCAAGTTTATTTTACAAGTTAAATTATAACATGTAGCGCAAACTTCACTAACAGATCAGGGAATGAATTCTCAACATTAACCGTTTTTCATTCCCTTTCCATTTTTGTTCATGTGTGGACATTCAAACACTAGTCTTACTACTATTCGTATAGATACTTACACAGTACGTTGAACGCATTGATTTATCTAAGGGTGCGTTCTTCTTGTATGTTTATGGGCTCAGACTTCATTATTTGCTGGTGCAGAAGCAATGTAACAAGTGTAATGGTGTTTGGATTACATGATATAGGACCTAGTACCTCTAGTGGTAATTTCCATAGTTCAAAAATCGTTTTGGGAAATATTTAACTTAATTTTAGATCCTGCTACAGTAAGATTATATTTCAAATGTTCCGTTACCAAATAAAGAAATTAACAAATATCTAATAAACACTTGTTTTAAAGCTGAAAGTGCTTAAAACGTCTAGCTTAATCTCTCACAAACGTTTTTCAAAAAGGAAATATCCAGAGATTAAGACAAGAAAGTTTCCTTAATAAAATATTTTCACAGTCGGTGTAGAAGTTCTAACATATGAGAAATGGGGACACCTGTTGATCAACTGGGAACACGTACAAGGATAAGGACAAGTTATTTCTACATATGTAGATTGTTATAAAATGTATGGCTAAAAACATGAAGATTTTAACACATACAACATGGAAGGTATTTCATATGAAGGCTTACGCTAGCCTTTCTTCAAAACAACGTTATTTTAACACCTCGTGGAAGATCAAAGATAAAGTAAACCATCAGCACCAGCACGCAATCATATTTGCGGAACCCATCAGCTGCCACACCCAATGATGATAAACTATAATCCATGTGTTTTGTGTCATTGTTGCGTCTATTTGTTTCTGTCTGTTTCTTTTTGTTTGCATGTGTTCCATATATTCGTTCTTGTCTTGTCCCCATAAGTTGTTTGTACATATCCGATTACTTGAGCCAAATTACATTCTATATCACAAATGGTAATTTGAGGAACAGAAATTTTCTCTGGTGTAACTTACCATGAATGACGTTGCATAAAATCACTACTGTACGAGCAATGTATGTTGTTATGCAACTGGCGTGGAATAACTGCAACTAAAGTTAATGCCGCAATCATACCAAGCCGACACAACTAGGGAAATAGAATCTTCACGTTAGAAGCGCTGTGTAGAACATAAATATTATTCTGCTACTTGGAAGACTAAGACATGAACACATACTCACGAATTGAATGTTAACAACACTTTTATTCACAATATCCTGAAGTCTGATCAACAAGCACAATATTCGTAACAAGTGCAAATAACGATAATATACCTAACTCTTAACACATACAATACTATTTATTTATTTTAGTGCCTTTCTAATGTAGTGCTCGGACATTTAGGTTGATCATTAAAGCCGCCTACAATTTGTCGCTGTTCAAACATGTGCCACAATCTTTACCAAAAATCCAATTACTTTTCTTCACAATTAACTTTGAGTGCAATCTTTGAAATATGTAACTATTATTACCAATCACACTGAATAATTTCAAAGGGGAATTTAGATGTTCAAAAAGAATACGGCCACAAGAGATTGACCCACTATGTGAATTATCGACTCGTACATTTCTTAGCATATTACTGAATCATACTTGATTTGCCTGGTAGTTAAAAATAAATCTACCTCCACAGCAAAATTAATACAGACAGCTCCGCTGCCAAACATACTTAAATATACAACAGTCGTTCAACATTTCAATCATCGCACACAACGAACAAATTATAAAGGCTGATTTTCCTACTTTCTTCCTATGACGCAAGAATTATCTCATTCGGTAATTTAGAGTAACACAACATAAAATATGTTGAACTTTAATCATGAACATTAAATACGAACACGAAATGGCGTCTATTCATAGCACGTGCACCGGGTTCAATTCCAATATACCGGACGGCTAAGACAAACCCACCAAGTTCGATTCCAAAATTATTCAACTACCACTACTACAACATAACTACTCTACAATACATTACCAACCGAAGCACTATTACAACTTTTGGCACTTCAATATAACAAGAGTCGTGAAGACATTCTATAATAATAGATAACGATAATCAATAGGTGCTCAACCCACCATTCCGAAATAACAACTGGCGGGACAGCCGCTCAGTTGCGAGTTCTTGCTGCTGAGGGCAGCACGATCGTTGGCGCGCAAACAACCACGAATCAAACCCCGTAACAAGAGCGCAAGGAGTATTCGGCGGAACTGTTTCATATATAACTCCCCCGCCTGAAATAATAAATATATACTTCCAACGAATACGGCTCAAATCTATATAGAAATTATATAACTTACAGTACGCGAATCCATTCCTATCTAGTACAGTCTAAGTATCCTTCCATAGCATGGTATAGCTGTAAGAAATTCTATCCAAAGGAACACAATCCGTATAGAAGTTTGAAGAGTTTACAAATCGAACCACAGACGTTGACATACAACATCCTGTAAAAATAAATAACACCACCACAGTATACAAACATAACAAAGTTTACACAAATATATCTATTCTCCAAATATCAATTCACAAAACTATTTTCTTTCTCAAAATTTATATCAGACATGAGATATACCAAAATATAAATACAATTCAATCAATACATACAATAGGATACATAAATACTTCATACATCGCGAGGTTGAACGTATTTCTTAATGAACTGTACGTGGCGTTTGATTTTTACATTCGGATTTGACTTTGATTGAAGCCAAACTGTATTCATGGTCGGATAATTTAAAATTTCAAATGGACCAGAATAAAGATTTCCCAGTTTTGGATTGTATCTTTTGGTTATAGAAGATTTTTGAAAATTCTTGACTAGTACCAGTTCACCTACTGATAACGTACATGGAATTCGCTTACTATTGTAAATTCTTTCGCGCCGTTTCCACGCTTTATCTATGTTCAAAGCAGCTATTCGAAACAATTCTTTACTATCACTCTCTTGTTCCATATCGACTTCA
>JAGDQP010033028.1:0-18951 GCA_022664845.1 Lepisma saccharinum
TCGGGGATCTCCATTCATTAAGAATATTTCCCATTTCTGCTAAAATAAGAGATGAAAATGATGGCAGCAAACACTTAACCAGCACTGGGCATAAAGCTACCATAAGAACCAGTTTTCTCTTTCTGCGCATGTGCGTAAATTACACTCGAACTGAAAACTCAGACTTCCAATACCGTAAAAAATATCTTGGTGCTTTTTCCAGGATTACTGAGGATAATTGCAAACAAATACACTAACATTTCTCGGTAATATTACAGGATAAATTAAAGAACTTCTCCAAAAAATTTAACAGTATAGGCAACATTTTCTTTTAACGAACTGTAGTGGTCACAAGAATACAAGAATTGATTATAATCACTATAATTGGTTGTGTTCTGCTGAACGCAGTACATCCTGTGAGACAAGTTTAGTCCTCTCGAAACGTCCATATGTTGATCTTCGTTACCTTAATGCACGATTTATTTCTCTCCAAACTATTAAGAAACTATCTCCGTTTTCTTTATCTTCATCCTACAATCGTAACTTCAAGTCCATGTTTGGTCTCTTCATAGCGTAGCTTTAAGGGACCTTATAATCCCGTTAACGCCGTCCGTCCGAGAACAAAAAATATATCTCAGGAACTACAAAGTGTAGGTAAGGGTGTCATTGGAAAGGTCTCAGCTCAAAGCCGCCGGAATATTCTTGATTTATGCACTGGGCAGTGTCGCTAACTCATTTTTAAACCATTTTTTTTAGATTGCATCCATTCCGTTAGACATATCTGCACCAAACGTGGCATAAATTCTTCAGCTCGATAGATAATTACTGTGGGTGTTAATGTTCCCGTCCTTTAAACTGTCAGCATTGCCATCCTATTTCGATAAAAATGAATTAACGAGTTTGAGATGCTATCGATAGAGCCTCGGAGTCTTCGCGATTCCTGTTAGAATCGCTGTGCCAACTTGTTCCTGTATACAACTTTCTGTACTGGCCAGTTTTTATCTTCTGTTGTCATCAACATAGCTCATCTCCCACATACTCTCATCAAGGTTAATGTAAAACAACGATCTCCAACAAAAGATGGCAGCACTACCTCAGTATATGCCTAATGTATTTCTATCGTTGTATCAAATGTCAATGCTGCTCCTACAAATTTAAGCCTAGAGAGTTCTAACTTTTACGGAAGAAAGTCCATAATCAATTCAGGAGTTCGATCAATGCTGATATTTAATTTTCTTTTTTTGTTCATTGTTGAAACAGCTTCATTGTTGATAGGTTTGATATTCACAGCAACAATCAAGCAATTTCAACAATGAAGAAAAACGAAAATAAAAAGTTAGCATTGATTGAATTATTGAATTGATTATGAACTTTCTTCCCTGAAAGTTAGAACTCTCTAGGCTTGAATTTGTAGGAGCAGCATTGAAATTTCGTACGATAAAAATACATTAGATATATACGGAGGTAGTGCTGCCATCTTTTGTTGGAGATCGCTGCTTCCTGCTTACGCATCTTCTGTTTGTTTTTTTTTTATTTTTCTTTGTAGCCACATTCCGATGGTTGCCTATTATTTTCCCCCCTACTTTTTCGTAATTTTGTTTTTTAATCAACATTTTTTTTTTCGCAACTCTTTCTTCGTTAGTCAACAGAGAAGACTTTTCAAATGATTTTTTTATGATGATCATAACAATTGGCTAGAATTTGGAATTTGAATTTCATTTATGGCATAGGCATGATGGTATTGATGTTCTCCCTGGAAGCAGATCTATGACCCAAAGATTCCTTGATAAGGTGAATCCATGATGGTTTAGCATTGCCTTCCATAGCATGGAGATGACAGCGCCTACAGTTTAAAGTCGATTCTGAAGAACCTTCAATGAATCTCCACAAGATATTTTTTAGAATATAACTAATTGGTGACGTATTTAGTAGAAATGAGAATAAAGGATTGCTGTTATTAAAAAAAAAAAATTAAGTCCACTATTCATTTATTGTTAAAAAATCAGCTTCGAGTTTTTTTTCCTTTAACCTAGCGCAGCAGAAATGACGATACATTTGAAGTTTTAAGAATATATTTTTAAAATATGAAGTTAGCGATATAAAATCGTATAAGAAGCTTTGAAACATAATACCGCACAAAACCTGTTTCAGTTATTTATTTTTTTTAGTAGAATACCAAGAAAGACATTTTACAAAGTCAATTCTTAGTATATCGTTACAGAAATTTTTGAGTTCAAGCTCTTGTTTTCGCAACTAGAGATGGTTCTGAGAAAGCGGCCAAACCAAACAATTCTCTCTAACCTATTATTAATGATTCTCCGTTTACCACGTTCCCTGGCTGTGAATTTTGGAATTCATTAATCTGGATGATGTATCACTTTCAGAAAGGAAGAAAAAGGATCCAGCCACAAAGAAGAACATTAACATTCGGTGCGATTCAAAGAGACCACCAGACAGGGAAATAGCTTGAAGCATGCGAATTAATGCTTTAAAAAAACACACATACAAAACAAAAAAAGATTGCTTTGTTTTTCGTATGATCAATGAACATACTCCACCCAGGAGATGCCAAAAGGAAGGATGTTTATACATAAAAAAAACAATAATAAATGTAGGAAGAACTTCATAGGATTAATAAAATGGCAGAGATTGATGACGGATAGAATCAAAGATAGAAAAGGAAATGACACATGAAAGGCGATTAGATGACAGCAAATGAATAAGCCATTGACAACTCTTCAAAGGTAAAAAGTTTTTTTCTTTTGTTTTTTTTCTGAACAACAAATTGGCATTTAGGCGACGTATACAAGAGAATGTTACTCTCATCATCAAAGAATTCATTCCTCTTCGTACAAACAAAGAAAGGCATACACGTACTCACAGACTCTCTTACTCCTTCCATTAACTCCTTTTCAAGCGGAGGACTTCTCCAGAAGATTCCCAACAAAGACTCTAATCACACATTATCCCCCTGGATATTGTCACAGTGATATCTTTTTAGTATTTCCGTAAAATCGGATATTTCATTTGTCCAATATACACTACACCTTGAATAAAAGAAAATATCGAAACAAATCAATCAACTTTCGGATAGTGTGTTCACATAATTTATCATTATCCGTAATTCGAGTTATTTTTCTTGATTACGTTTCCTGTGATCAGAACGAGTTTTGGCAGCTATGTGAGGTGTGTGTATGCAATATGCTGATGTGTTCTCACAGCCTACGATGAATTTCAGCACCTGATAATCCTTCTAGTCAAAGAAAACGCACCACGCATCTCGACTTCCTTGTTGTAAAATGCCAACACAAAATGGTGCAACCATGTTGAAACTCCCTTACATTCTAAAAAAATTCCCCTCAAAATGAGCACTCAGTAATAACATCGCAGAATACAGACAGCAGCTGATTCGGTACAAGAAAGCAGTGTTACCAACACAAGGAAAATATAATTTTACCATTGTCGATAATTTCTTCCTCTCCCGTATATCAGCATCACTGCCGACCGGGTAGCCGGGCGATCCAAGGCGTTAGGCCAACCACTCGAAGATCCCGGGTTCGAGTCTCGACAGGGGCATGGGGTGTTTGTGGATTTTAACAAGGGTCGAATCGTGACGGGCCGAAGTCAAATAGTTACTAGACTGGACAATACAAAATAAAGTTTTTTATCAGCATCAGCACCGAAATCATTGCTTTTTACAGATTTTTCTTTAGTTCACAATGGTTCGTGGTGTCCTCAAATCTTGCAACGTTAATTTAACTCATTTCTCGACGTTATACAATGATGAAATCTTAATCTTGCACAGCAACGTAAATCGTGTAACAATAAATACTCCATTTATACTATCATATTTTTATATACATTTATATATTTTGAAAGCATATTTTAATATGGGCTTCTTTATCCTAAAATAAATGCTAGTTTGTAACGATCTTATGTTTGACTGGTTGCAGAACACTTTAGGAATTAGGTCACAAAACATTAGCTTGATAAAAAGTATACGAACACCGAAATAACTCGAAACAATTCGTACTAAAAAGTAAACAATTATTTTGTTTATGCATGACTAAAAAGAAAATCATAGGGCGCACCAATTCAAGAATTTATGAAAACGCGCCGCATGCTTTTCTTTTTAGTCATGCATAAACATTTTTTTTAGTACGAATTGTTTAAGAAACGTATGTCTTTAGTTTTTATTTTTAAATAATTTTTATTTACTTATTCTTTTCATATGGTGATTTTACGGTATTGTCTTTCCTTGTAGACATTCTATTTACGTAAGAGAGCACAGACTGTTATATCAAAATTTCGAGTATTAGCACATATAAGGCACATTGTAAAAGACTAACACTTTTTTTTTTTACGTATTCTAAAAGGTAACATTAATTCACACAAAACTATGACGTGTGAAATGTGATGTGCAGAACTTAAATGAAATAAATAGGCGGTATGCTTAAATCAACTTTAATAACGACACCCAAGTAGAATGCCATTCGCATTCGAGAATTTTGTGACTTTTTTAAAAAAAAAACACACTAGCTAAGTATGCGACCGTTGGGTCGGTGAGTGAAATACGTTGGCGGCGGCCTACTACTGCTACTGCTCCTACTACTACTACTTTTGCAGAAGTAAATTCAAGGTAACTAGCATTTTATTTACTTATTTATTTTCGTCTAAAGCCATGTTGCGTGGAATACCAAGTACGTGTAAGATTTAGGAGAGATATTTGACCTGAGAACTTCTCAAGCGTCTACCTTTGATCTTGAATATGAAGAATCAGTAATTATGGAAATGAGAACGGAATATTTAACCTCCTTGGTGTACGGAAACGACTTGGAATGTTTATTATGTTAAAACAAAACGAGACAACAGATAGTATAACTACCAGTAACACACACACGGGGAGAGCGCGAGATTTGATTCGGTCTCGAGCTTTAACCTAGTCAAATTATGTCAGTTGCAGAGGTAAATAACATACAACTTTTATTTCCATCAATCAGCGAACACCAGATTTCACCGATAACACACTCACAGAGTATACCAATTATGGAAGACGACCAAACTAACCACTTGATACATGATAGCGTGTAGTACAGGCAAAACCTACTTGAATTCGTGATGATAAATTTATTTTTATTGAACATGGCTAACCCTATTTTCTTTTCTTTTTATTAATTCATTTATTTTTGTACTTTACTTAACAATTGACGTATCAGCACAAGATAAAGGGATAAGCCACAAATAACTAAAAGAAATCACACCAGACAGACAACAGAATAGGTACAAATTATATGGAGGTTTCATAATCAGGGAATCAAAGAATAAACCATAGGGCACAGCTGTTAAGAAATAGTACCAAGTTATGCACATTTCTCAATTCTGACCCATGTGTGGCTTCACCCCTCAATTATAACACATGTAACACAATACATTTACAGCAAGCAATCCAATATGTTAGAGAGTTGATAATGAAATGAGGAATTCAACAGTTTTACCACAATCTGGTAACACTGGTTCTATCTTTCAATTCCTCCATCGCAGCATAATTTCAGCAAACAATGACCCTTTCGTTCGTTCCTCCCTTTTGTATTCTATCCCCATTTTCTTCATTGTCCATTGTTCTACTGAGGACACAATATTTCCAACACAAGGGAGATTCTTGGAAAACACAAATTTAATTTGTGCATGGTCAGTCAAACAAACATCACTGAAATAAGAGTATGATCTTTCATAAGCAAAAAAAGGCATGTAGGAGGACGAGCCCAACAGAAACAACAACCACCAATAACAATGCATTCGTATCAGTACAAGAATCCCTCAAAATAATTGTTTCGTCATTATGGCTCGAAGAGAAAAAAAAATGTTAACTTCACAGCTTACATACTAATTAGATGAAAATGATAAATCTAAAACACAAGTTACATAAGCTGCTCTACCGTTATTAGTTGTTCTTATAGCATTACTGAGAAGAACCATTTACAGCCGTTGAACGTATCATTGTACTTTAACGAAGCCACTCATTTCTTTGGTAAAAATTGACGGCCAAGAACGATAAAAAGGGAGTCAAAATTACAACCACAACGAAACAGAAATTGGTTGGCTGAGTGAACGCTTGCACCGTACAATGATGGTTCTTCGTGACCGTTTTATCTTCTACGTTCTCCATGATCCGTAAAGAATAAAAAAATACTGCAGTTTTTCTTTCAGCAATTATGTTCTACAGCTCAAACCACTTACTCATCTTATGATCACATCACTACATTTTGATTATGGGGTCTATTAAAGTTTAACTCTTAAGATTCAGTCATCTGCTGTCTTGTTTCCAATAGACAAAATCTATCTCTTAGCCATACAGAATTTAACACTGTAGCGGCTGATAAAAAGGTTGCAGTATTACACACCAACCACTTTAAAAAATCACAAAGAATTACTTCAATTCCTCTCAAGTGTAGTGTAAGTGACAATTTTCCTATGTTCACGAAAGTCGTATCAAAAAAAGAATATGTACTTCACAAAATGACTCATATTCCAGAGTTTGGAGGAAGACTTCTCAATGCCTTTTTTTTATCTCAATATTTAAAGAGAGTGGTTGTTGCACGGCTTCTGCAACCACGCCTATTCTATCTAATTCGTCACCAAAGCGATCTGAGTGCTTGGCTTCAGTTGGATCGAAAACGAACTAGGTTGCCATCCAATGGATTCAAAAAAGAACGACCATTTTAAAGGTATTCAGAACTGAATGTTGCTTCTACAGTTATTCATCATGTCTTCGGTTTCAATTGTAAAGTCTTTAGGCAACTTTGGCTCAGGCTGGATGGATGAATTGGTGGAACGAAGAAAGTGGGAAGAAACTGGAAAACTACAGAAAACCCAGGTACAAGGTGTTTGTCCACCACAAAGCTCACATGGTACGAGCAGGGTTTGAACTTACGACCCCAAGCGCCAGAGGTGAACGCTCTAACCAGTGAGCCACCGCAACCCCTTTTCCTTTAGCACAAGGATGACAAAATATTATGTCCATCTGTGCATAAAAAAATGCCTAGTTTATGAACTAAATGTACCGAGCCGCCATAGCTCAGTGGTAGAGCGTTGGCGTAGCATTCGGGAGATCGTGGATTCGATCCCAGCGGCCGACCATCCTGAGAGGTTTTTCCTCAGTAACAGCACGCAAATGTCGGGATGACACCTTCAACATAGGCCCTGGCCGACATCATCCTAAATTCTTTCCTTTACCCTATCCCGTCGTGAGCCTTAGATGCCTAAAGGCCATAAAAAGTTGAAGTTGTATGCACAGACTGCATTTTTGATGAAAGAGTATTTCTGTCAGGATATTCTGCTAGTCTTCAGGTTACTGTCAATTCCACATAAATGAAACCCACAGTTTCTAAACTGCACTCCTCAATCATAATACTCGGTTCAAAATATTATTTTTAGCTACAACTTCCACTGTCATTTGCTAAGCTGGTTTATCATTTGCGACGATGTCGGGCTAACTTATCCGAAACTAACTTAGGTCAAAAACTACTCTACACAATTTTCTTCGACGGGGTTAAGATAAACAGGGGAAATTCCTTAAATATTACAAAGTCCATTTTAAGCACCCTGTATATTACCTGGTAGTGGAATGTGTGTGAATGAAGCAGTGTTATCTGTCACTATCACGACGTGTCCACTGACCGCCGTTGTGGTTTGCCTTGGATGTTCAGAGAGCTGTAAACTCGGAACGAACTATGTGTTCATTTGTCAACTGCGGGTGAACAACGCAATTGATCTGTTTGCCTTGCCGTAGTAGCTTTGGAAACTTGGCTTGCTACCAAAAAATTCCAACAGGTATTACCGCCAGCACTCTCCTAATGTTTGGAACTGTCTCTTGGCACTTCTTGTTTGTACGTCCACAAGCATTAATTTAGTCAAATATTTATACATAGTTTGGTAATATTAATTAATTTTCCAGATATGAAATTGTACGTGTTATTGAATCAGTATTTCAACTTCCACGGTAGCCATTGCTCGCTTGTTGAGGATTTGGCATTCATTCGAATAATATAACCAACAACACAAACAATACCGTCAATTAGTTTTTAAAAAAGTACACTTCCATGGGAAATATTTGATCACTTCATGTAAATTTCTAGCGACTCTCCCCTTGCAAAAAAAAAAAGTTCGGTTCTCTCTTCACCACGCCCATATATCAGTTTCTAACGCAGGCTAGTGCCTCAATCAAAAAAAGGCAGAGAGAGACGGACTTCATTCAGATTCAAGATCTGTGGAACGCATCGAGAAACTACCTGCTACGGTAACAAACGCTTGAATAACATAGGACATTGGATTACGATAAGAAACGGGTTTCTTTTACGGCACATATTTCCAGTAGCACATATACGTATTTTCAACGTTGATTTTAGGTTCATTACGTTGATTAAACGTTATCGGATGAAAAAAAAACGTTTATTTTTAAACAATATTTCAAACCTCAGTGTATTGTTACGACGTGAATACAACGTGTATTCAATATGTTATTTTCAACTGTGGTATAGATTTTGTCTAATGTGTTTCTTACTAATGTTATGTCAAAAAATATATAAGTAAAAACTAACTGAATGACACAAATTAATGTTTATGTTCTCATGAGCACGTTGAAAACAGATTGAATTTAAATCTATATTTCAACCAAGATAGAATTTCGTTAATAGGGCGTTAATGTTAAGTGTTTTCAACTGATATAGATTTCGCTTTATATGCGTTTTTGTAAGGTGACATGTTACACTTATTGAGAAATACAAACTTAATAGTGCAGCGATGGTCGAAGTGTTAAAGAAAACAAAGAAAGAAGGAAAGCTCTTTATTCTTATTCTTAACGAGAAACGACACCTCTGGAGTTATGGCACTGCGTTCTATATTGCCTGTTACTACAAATACCGTAAAAAAGGGATGATTCTCACGGTGGATCCATGGATGAACTGATAATGCGACTAGTGCAGAACGTACCAGGTTTGAAACCCACAGCAGCGGTTGGAAAATTTACTGTTGGAAAATTAACATCGTTTATTATGATGAAAGCAACGGATAAAATGAAACTAAATGTTTGTATACCAATAGATAGCATTCATGCTCTTTTTTGGCCAACTGAACCAGTTTCTTCATAGTTTCTTCTCAGCCATTATTCAACGTCGAATAAACCGTTAACAGGCGGATATTTCGGTACATTAACAACGTTAAAATAACGTTTAATCCACGTATTTTTAAGGTTTGTGTGCTACTGGGACATGGGTAAATCACACTGGAACTGAAAACTTCCAAGAACGTAAAAAGGAAGTTCTCTGTACTTTTCCAATACTACTGACAAGTACAGAACACATCAAGGAATTCCCAAACTTTTTTTTTTTTTTTTAATATATAGTGGACCTTATGAGTTATGACTGAAGAGAAACCACGAAAAATTTCGTTTAGAATAAACGGCTTGAATTCGAAACCAAGAGTACGAGGCGATACGCTTCTGCTAAACCACCATTTGTTACATCGGTTGGTATACCATCCTTATAATTTAAAGTCCCATTTCTACAGTGTATCCCATAAACACCTGAGAGTTTTAAAGCATAATAAAGGAAAACAAAATAATTACTGTGTCTTAGTGATACGATCCTCCTTCAATGGAGAATTAGTGGCCAACATTACTTGAGAATAGCATTAATTTAAGCGACCACCTTTTGAATTTCAATTTATTTATGACATCTTTGAATTAGGCCGCGATGGATTAGGTAGAGAATGGGGAATGCAACGGCCATGGCCTTACCTAAGATACCATACCGTCATTCACCTGATGAAACTGAGCAAAACCCGGGAAAACTTATCATCCACCTTCGGAATTAACATATTCACGTAGCCAAGCTGGAAGTGATTTCAAAACTGGAGTTTGGGTTAGTTACTTAACTTTTAAAGTTAGCTTTTCAACAACCTACAACTGGTACGGATGATTAATAAAGATTCTAGTGTAACATTCTGCAAACACTGGTATCCCAAATGCCAATGAGATATATTCAGTGATGTAATGGCGGGTATACGGCGTATACCCACCTCAATTTTTTAGGCATCACCATATATACCCACCTAAAATTTATGAATTTCGCCGGTATATGGATTAGTAAACGAAAAGTTTCGGTACAACGAGTGAAGCGTATACCCATCTAAAAATTTAGCATTACATCCCTGGATATATTGGCTCTCCTGAAGATTTGTTATTTCTTTCTTGAAGCAGTTTCGATACCCGAAATTAGACGCCACGATAATTGTGTAGACTAGGACATCACCTCAAGCAAATTGCTGTCGGAAACTACGTCATGTATTTGTGACTGACTCGGTCTTCAGAAAAAGTTTCTACGGTCGCAATGTGATAATAGCACTAAAGCAACCCAACCTAGTGAGTGTGTTTGGAATTTTAAAACGGTAAAGTGTTTACAGTGCACCCCGTACATTCGCCTGGCATGAATGAGAAGAAACCTCAATCAAGATGGTTTGCACGGGGTTTGAATGCTGTGTGACCTGTGTCCTCTTAAATACGAGACAAGCACGCTTCCATCAGTCAGCTCTTGGTCAGCTATTCGAAAAAATAAAGAAAAGAAAAGAAAAGAAAACTGAAAGTGTGTTTGCCAAGGTACTTATACGACTATTGCTATAAAATTAACAAGTATCTCTGTTTATCCTCTCCTCAGGTGGGATAAATTCAAGAGGCAGAAAAAAAGGCCTTTAACACGCTATTTCCATCCACGCCTTGACACAGCCTCTACCTACCTGTCACTGGATGAAAGGAAAAACCACTTCATACATAACGAACAGATGTGTTGAATCACTCCTTTATTAACTTTCTCCTTCCACCTCTCCTACAAGTTCATTACGTCACATAAAGACTCTTCTTCATACTTGTTATATTTCTAATGAAACGCCTTTCAAACTCATAAACGCAAAGAGAATAAATAGCTGGACGCTAAAACGTGAATCAGACTGCAACAATTGACGACAGCTCGACATTTCAGAATGTGTTGGAGATTGCCCGCATTTCTCATTAAACAAATTTGTGAGATATGTAGTGTCAAGAAAATGATATGAACTACCCTAATACAGGGTACTAAAAAAGAAATGTTAAATATCATCATGGCGGATAGACAGATTTATCTATAAAATATGTATCTAAGAATGGCTGGAAATCAAATATTGTTTATTTCAAAGAATCACTCGAAATTAAATATCAATCTTTCGAAAATTGAAATGTGTTTATTAATTATGTCATACTTAAATCGATTACAGAAGTTTCTGCTGTGTCGTATGCAATTCAATGAAAGTAAATAAAAAGAAGTTATCGATAGTAATCGATAAGTTATCGATTATTATTTTTTTAATCTTTCCATGTCAGTCAGGTGCCGGTACCTGTTGATTTAAGAAATAAGTCAAATGACAGAAAACTTCAGCTCCGGCAATTTACTACAAATCGTGAATATATTTACATGTAAGGTACATTGTTATTTGCTCTACAACTGTCTATCAACAGAATCGGAAGCCTTAAAGTGCAGCAGAGCGCTATGCAGTTCCGTAGGAACACTGGTACTTTTTTCCGAAAACGAATTTATATCTCTGCAAATATTCGAATCGGGATTATAATATTGATTCATGTTTACAAAAAAAAGTACTGAGAACACCCACGGGAATGAATACATCGCTAATATTATCAACAAATATCTAAGTGACATTTTCAAATAAAGAAAATCACGAGTTCCTTTTTTTTATATATAGGCTATAACAGGAAAAATATGAGGCATAAAATATTAATACTTTGCACAAAACCGGACTTTAGTCTAACACGTCTTCGTGCAAAGTATGAATATTTTATGCTTCATATTTTTTCTGTTATATATAAAAATGTACAGTTGAAAGTCGTGGTATTAATATTAAATTTTTCTGCATATTAATCTTTGTGTGTGTGGTAACGCTCGCTGTTTTATAATAAAGGGATCCTGGGTTCGATTCCCGGTGGGTACACAAGTGATTCGGAGCCCACGTTAAACTGTAAGTACCGTTCTTAGGACGGTCATTTTCATCAGTTGTAAACTACCAACGGTTCAGTTTGCCCAGGGACTTTAGTGTCAGGACCAGCCTTCGGACATAGCACACACAATCATCTACTTATAAACAAACAAAAAAAAAAAATGTGATATTCATCTCGACGAGAACTACATAGTTACCTCTACAACAAAGTAGTCTGCCTGTGTTTATTGATCAATCAGCTCTCATGCACGTGTAACCTCCACGTAATTTGTTCTTTGGTGGTACGGTATTTGTTTCACTACTCGGTATATTATGTTACTTCCACAAATGATTTCCTTAGAATTAAAAAATATCACATTTTAAGTACTTTTATGTAAATTATGTTTCTTCTGAAACTAAACTTGGTAACCAGTCAGTGGAGTATCAAATGAAAGGGGAAGGAAAGTCTGAAAACTTGGCAACGTCATGAGTACTATGGTACAGTTGTGGACAAAAGTAGCTACTGTCGCATGTCTTTAAAGAATATTTTCCAAATTCCGGAAGTATTAACGAAAACAAGGACAATATTTTTTATTAACAGTGCGTTATGTGATTATGCATATGTCAATCAACAACTTTATACGATGTTCCAATAAATTTATTTTTGAAATATATAAAAAAAAGTTATAAATATGCGACAAAATTTTTGTTCATAGCTGTACACAAAATGATTGACAGGCGCAACTAAGATAAGGATTGAGCGCTCGTGGTCTTCACAATACCAGAGATATCATACCCAGCAGCCGACCATAATGACAGGTTTTTCCTGTCACACCAGGCAAATGCTGGGATGTCACCTTCAACATAGGCCCTGGCCGAAACCTTGGTGAATTATTTGCCCTCCCCTATCCCGGTATGAGCCTTAGATGCCTAAAGGCCATAAATAAAGTTCAAATTCCAGAGATATCGATGTTGGATGTGAAAATCTGTAATTCGTAATCGCCCTGGTTTCAAACAAATTTCGAACAACAAGCAAAACCGCTCATCTTACGTAATAGTTAAGTATTTGAAAGCCATGCATTTATGTCTTGTTATAATAAGTCATCGAAAGACCTTGACTTCATTCTTTCATATTTAGAAGAAAACGCGACCTCACATAAAGGCAAAAGAAAAGGTCTTTAAAAAAAACATGTTCTTCATTCTTTTCTTTAATTCATCTCCTTATGAAGACAAAATGAATTTGTAGCTGGGAGAACTTTTGTCATTACAATGCTACTGCATCGAACTAAAAAAAAAAAAAAAAAAAAAAGACCAAAGCATTCTTCTTAAATTCATGCCAAGCCTCTGCTCGTCATGTCACGAATATCCAGAAGCTATTCATCCCGACAGAGGCCTTTAGAAAACGGTCGGAGAGCGGAAAATCGATTTGTTTCTGTCTGGCTTTTTTTTTCTTCTGTATTATTTTTTATTGTTCAAACGATCAATTTCAATAGTACGTCTCCCCATTGGTCTTACTTTATTTTTAAAACAAACTATGTTCCTGTTGAATTTTGATGGATAGCCTACTAAAATTACCCCAATACATCTTTTGAATCTTTTTTTTTTTTTTAACTTGGAAAAGTGTTGCTTTTTTTTTTTTTTTTTTTTACTCGGTTCTAGCAGAGATCAACGTTTTTCTGGCATTTAAAAGTGAAAAAAAAAAAAGGAGTTCCATAAGTCGATGTGAATGCGCTGTTTGGACAAATTTTCAATTGCTGCACCGATTCTGATTCAACTTTTTGGATGTGCAGAGGAGGTTCCCAGGCGGTTTTACCTTTAAGAAACACACAGAAAAAGATCAAGAACCACTTTCATATAGGCACTAACTGATTTCCTCGCCCGTTGTGCGGGGTGAACGAAACATGTTGGTAACAGTCATCGGAACAGGGAGCCGTTATTAATGAATTTATAGTCATGCCAAATTTCACCGCTTGGAGGTAGTCAACCCGTCAAACAACATTGCAGTGCGGGTTGCCGCGTGCTTTGCTTTAAAATTTTCCATTATTTACCACCACCATCGGAATTCAATGGATAATTACATGGTAGATTATCTCTGAAGATAATCATTCTGGAATCAAAGTGATATAATTTAGAAGTTGGTTTCGGGAAGGAGGGGGGAATTCGAGGTCTGTCTGGGTCTGAAATTTACATAAATCTATAAAATTTCGTATAAAAATTTATAAAGAATCTGAGCGCTTACTTCTGATGCGTGGGATTCTCGGTTTGGTCCCTGCTCGTGCCACGTGGACTTTGTGATGGACAAACACCGTGTGCGTGAGCTCTCGGGGTTCTGTTTCGTCACATTTTCTTCATTCCACAGATTCTTCCATCATCATACATTCGGCATGAGCTACAACTACAGTTGGCAAATGGTTTCAAATAAAATTAAATTAAAATTAAGAATCTAAATTGGTGTGGAGGGGGCGAATTTTTCCTAAGTACGTCCCTGCTTAGCGATCCTGTGAGCTTCTAAGAACCGCACCAACAGTTTTTGGTAAACGGGCCTCGGAACCACTCCGTTCAATAGATCTCGGGCGGCGACCCCGAAGTCCCTCCTTTTATACGTATAACTATTGAATGAATTCAGGACTGGGATGGTTACTAATTATTATCTCGTTTTGCAACCAGGCAGACAGCACCTATGGGCAACGGTGATTTTATGAGTGATATTTTCACTCCCACTAAAAAGGGAAGACCAAACACAATAATAAATAAAAACTTTTTTAAAGACACATTTTTCTTAAACAATTCGTGGTAAAAAGTAAAAGAATAATTTTGTTTATGCATGATTAAAAAGAAAAGCATGGGGCGCGCTAATTGAAGAATTTATAAAATGACTATATGAGAGAGCTTTTCTTTTTGGTCATACTTTTTTTTTTTTACTTTTTAGTACAAATTGTTTAAGAAAAGTATGTCTTTATAAGATTTTTTCATTAATTTTACCCAAATCCCAAAGCGTTATGCAACCAGTCAAACGCCGCAGCGTTGCAGGATAGTATTTATGCGTAATATTAAAATATATAAATATATGAAAATAACAACAGAATATTGTATTGTCACTCTACGTGCATCGCTGTGGAAATTTTCATCGTTGAATGACGTCGGGAAATGAGCTAAATTAACGCTGCAAGATTTGAGGACACCACGAACAAATGTGAACTAAAGAAAATAATTTAAAAATAGCATTCTTTAGTTGAAGTTCTTGTTCACATGAAAAATTCAAGTCAACGACTTCAAAATAGACTTGGTCACTCTCGTTATGTATGGCTATTCATATTTGACTACTGGAAATTTTATGTTGTGTACATGTGATTCTGGATTAAACCAATCATTTCTATGAGTGTCGAATCATCAGTTTTCTAATGTGCATTTTTTTGGTCGTTAAGCATTATTATTCGTGCATTAATACTGACACTAAAGTTCATGGTAACAAATAAATATGAAATGTTTGTTAAGGTTTTACGGATACATATTCCAACACCGAACTTATACCTTTTGGCTAGTTGATGCAGTTTATCTTTCACCGAACAGGGTTAGCCACCAATTACAGATAGGCTGGAGTTTGGATTACGTCCGTAAGTGGGATCTTATGTAACCTAATCTAACGAGTTAAAGTGAACGCAACGCATTGTAAATGTTACATATACACATTGATAGATCTATCTACTTGATAATAAAATGTTAAGATTTAATAACGTTATTTGAATACAACTCCACTATGTTTTAATCCATATAAAGAAAGCTATGACTGCATAAAAGTGGAAATGAAATATATGTTTAAAAAAAAAATCCCTGATTAAAACTTACTGAATATGTAGCAACTTTAGTGAAGTCAGAACGATGTTAAGGCACGTAATTTTCTAGTTTGTTAACATTAATGACTCTTACTGCCTTCGAGAAGGTATAAGATATTAATTAAACGACTTATCCTTACCTAGTTTGATGACTGCTTTCATATCTTAAATGTATTTTTTTAAGGTGAGGTTTGTTTAGATTTTTTTAAGAGCACTGAATAGTACGTACACACTTCCGTTTGTTCTTCCACTAACAACATTAATTTTGTTTTATCACACTAAGTGATTTACTAGTTTCAGTTTTCTTGACACTATTACTAATTCCATTTGAAGCCCTCCCTGTTCCGAAATATCTCTCTGTGAATGTCCACCACATAAATTTTCTTATAAAAACCTTGTAATCTTTTCTAATGTTGTCGTGTTACTTTATCATACTCACCCTTAATTGGTTCTCGTGCTATTTTTTTTTTTTTAGCACCATCAAAATTTCTTCCGACACAAAATTTTATTTTATCCGTTCGTCTGTCTCTAAAAGCAGACTATTGCCTAAATGAAAGTGGGGGAGACAAACTGACCAGTCAAAATCGGGTCTTTGGTGACCCAACCTGGTCCGAATATAGGTGACCCGATCCGAAACCTGGCCCAATTCATATGGCCGAATGGCTCACTGACTCGATGACGTGGTCTTAACTCGAATGACCAAACTGACTGTGACCCGTGATTGCGTATGACCTTTTTGGGGTCGTAATTTTCGCGCACTTGGGGTTCAATACCCCCGTACCCGCTGAAAGAAACATTATTCATTGAAAAGCAACAACATACCGAGTGACTCAAAAGTTATTTTACTAGTGTTGCCACGAGACGGGACAGAGAAATAGCTATAGCAAACGAGACGAGACAGCTCTCGTAATGCCACGTGTACATCTTTTCGAGACGAGACACTCTCTGGACAAGATAGTTTAGAGACGAGATAGGCTAAATCTCGTCTCATCGGCAACACTTTACTTTACCCACATTGATTTATTGTCTTAATAACAAGTTTATAGGTACAACACGTCACAAATAGGACAGTGTACTAACTAGGAAACATTCCAATTTGGTGAATTTCATTTCTGAAAATGAAATTGGTCTTGCCACTTGTATGTGTTCGATGTTGCCAGATTATTTGAAGTTTCTTAATTACAAAAGTGTCCCCACTGGCTTGCACAAGCTAGTGGAGACCGCTTGAGTCTTTTGCTTCTTAAGAAATAAATACATAAGTTGATAGCCAGGAGTCCAGACGGCTCAATAGTAAGAAAAATGAACTCCACTCTGTAAACAGTTAAGTTTTGAAAATCTACAAATATCCATGCGCCAGCCGCGATTCCAACTTAAACCTTGAGAATGCTCATCTAACATCTCAGACCACACAGCCACAGCGGCTAACAGTTTGAGGCTTTTAGATGTCACTAATAAGCTTGAATGTGGTGTATTTAAACTAGTTTGGGAGCTGTATAAGAACGCTTACAAAGTGTCTAGATGTATCCTTGAAAACAATGTCGTAAAATGTTATCAAAATGAGTAAAACAGACTACAACCCATGAATCATTTTCAGAGGAAAACTCACACTAGCTAGCATCGCGCATTAATTCTGTCCAACGCGGCCTAGGTGCGTGCCTACAAGCATTTTAATCTGGCATCAGAATATGTAGAAGGGCCCTGGTGGTTTAGTGGTAGAGCGCTCACATCTACTGCTTGGGGTCCTGCGTTCTATCCCAGTCCATGCCATGTGGGCTTTGTGGTGGACAAACACCGCGTGCGTGGGTTTTCTCGGGATTGTCCCGTTTTTTCCCACTTTCTTCATTCCAGCAATTCATCCATCATCATCCATACGGCCTGAGCCAAAGTTGCCTAAGGGCCCTAAATAAATTCAAACATGATGCAAATATATGCATCAGGAAGTTGGAGAAACATCATAATAATGATGACATGGAAATAAAATATAATGGATAGGCCTATACATTCCATACTTCAACTCTATATGATGCCATTTATAAAGATGATGTAGTGGATTGTAAACGTATGTAAATTACTACTTGTACACCCAAGACAATGCCAATATTTGTCTTATACATGTCCGTATGTGAAAGGTTTACTTTCGAAGAAGACTGAGTCAATGATTTCTATATATTTTACGTAGTATAGACAAGAGACGTGTTCTTGAGTCTGAAATTAGAAAATAGTATTGGGGGAGGGGGTAAGGCGAGACGGAGACTGCAAAGCAATTATCCTCCTTTTCTTTTCTTTTTTTTTCTCCAGTTACAAAAAATAAGAATTATGGCTAATCACGCTTCTTCGTTCCGTAGGTCTTTTTCAATGTTCGGCACTCTCCGTCCAAAATGACCGAAAGGAAACGTCTTTTTGAAAACGTTCTCTTCTTGGAAAACGGGCACTAAAGCATGAACGGTCTAGTTTTCCTTCGTACTTCGATATAATAAAGGAACGGAATTTTAACAGTATATAGTAAGCCGTGAAATGCACGCCATTCTTTTCCCTTCCCCTTCTTCGTGCCTTTCCGGTCACCTTTTTTCTTCTTCTTTCAATGTAACGTTCTGTACTTCACACAAGGAGCACGCATTGCTCCTCCGCCACATTATTCCATACTCCTATAGCTGTACTAGGTGAAAAAGGGTGGAGCACCATTTGTTTCTTTTTCTGGTATTGTAACTATTATTACTACTGTTGTGTTTCCTATAAAACAATTTAAATGCATTGCTATTCAAAGCAGGTTAACTGGCTCAGTATAATTCATAACAGTGCCATTTGGCATATATTTCGCCGTCATGCATTAATCGCGCTTTAAGAGTGGACTCGTTCGATGGTCTGAGAAGCTATTCATTCAAGCACTCCCCCAGCTTCCGTCACTGCTTTCGCCTTGTTTTTCATCTCTCTTTGGTTTCTTTTCCCTTTCTATCTCTTTTTTTTCCTCTCTTTTCAACACTTCACAACAACGATCTGACTGCAGTGCAGGTGACAAATACACGACAGAAAAGCCACTCCATTTTAATTGCTCTGTGAAAGAAAATAATGGCTAAAACTCAGCGATCTTCTGTTCCAGTCTCTCTCTCTCTCTCTCTCTCTCTTT